>JADIXO010007668.1:0-14871 GCA_020091685.1 Lutjanus erythropterus
AGCTCTCAGCAGTGGAAATGTTTTGTCACTGTCAGTGAAAAGTGACAGTAATTTTACGAGTAAAGACGGGACAACACAAAGCCATGGCTTCACAGTTCATGATCTAATACTTTGACATTTTTTAAATTATCGTTTCATAATGAATCATCTACATTCATCTTACCTAGTTGTGTTTGGAGTGTGAAGAAAGTCACTACTTCCCCTCCTCTTCAGCCTATTGGAAAAGAACCATACAGCATAGCAGACATGAATTAAAATTAACAATGCATACAATAAACAAATTCATTAAACAGTTTTCTCTGGGTTTGTTTTGGTTTATTAGTTACGTTTTTATTAGTTTTGACTGCAAGTTCATTAGTTTAGTTTAATTTTCATTTTGCAAAAAATGCTTTGTTTTAGTTTAGCTTTTGTTTGTTTTAGTGTTAGTTTTAGATTTTTTACAGACAGATGTTGGGGCTTAATGAGCGTCATAGGTTTTTATAACATTTTCAAACAGGCTACTCTTCACTTATCACTATTTATTTCATGATGATGTTCAGGGTTTTTCCTGCGTTCAAAATTGCGTGGCGGCCGCCTCCAGCTAATTTTGTGCCGCCCCCAGCCAGAGCGATTGATATCGCTCAACACAGCGTAAAGCTCCAGCTGTGTTGATTGAGCGATTGATGTCCCTCTGCGGCAGCTATGTATTTTAACTGCAGTTGCAGCGTTGCGCCACTATGGAGGCGCTATATCAACAGCAGTGCACTGGAAAGACCTGAAGCAACTACCGAAGAAGAAACAGATCGAATCGTGTTTTTTCCAGTTTTTTCCCGCTAGTTGGTGCTATCGGCGTCCTGATTTTCCCTGGCGGATGGTACAAACAGGTAAATATTAAT
The DNA here is from genome assembly GCA_020091685.1 of Lutjanus erythropterus. Taxonomy (NCBI): domain Eukaryota; kingdom Metazoa; phylum Chordata; class Actinopteri; order Lutjaniformes; family Lutjanidae; genus Lutjanus; species Lutjanus erythropterus. Next base: position 876 of record JADIXO010007668.1, read on the forward strand.
AGTTTTTTTTGCATCCAAGCATGTCGTGTTTATTTAAAAAAAAGTTTCCTCCGTGTCAGAGTAACGTTTATGATTTTTAGCGTTGCAGATATGGCAGGCAAAATCAGCCACTACTTTAAAAAGCGACCTCGCGAGGAGGAGAGTCAAGAGTCCAGGTGAAACAGAGCAGAGAAATTAACGTAACAGGCAGTTAAAATGTAATAATTCTTGGTGGTGACAACATGTGGAAATTTGTGTCAGGTCTGAAAGTACTTCACAAGGGACTGGTGATAGCGAGGGTCAGAATGCAGGACAGGACGAGTCGGCGAGGCGAGGGTACTTAAATCCGTTTCCAATTAGGAGCATAACAACGCAAAGCCAACGTGTACGTGATTGAAAAATTATTTTTTATTCCTCTTTCCAGATCTTCTCAAAAACACAGAGCCAGTGGCTTTGACAAGCAGTGGCTAAATCAATTTACCTGGCTCAGGCATACTGAGGAAGGCATGCACTGTTATTTATGCCAAAAGCACTGTGCCCCAACACAGCAGGCAATTGCTGCCTCCCTAGTGAGACAGCCATCAACCAACTACAGGCTGGACACATTAAAAAGACATGAGGTGACGGCCATTCACAAAGCAGCAGAAGAGAAGGAGAAGTATATTAAAGATGGTAGTACCTAAAAACACTCAACTAATAAAGTTACAAAAACTAAAATAATATAGTTTAGATAGATAGGTTAAGAAATAATTGGTTGTTTTTTTTTTTAGGGAGGACACTGCAGCGTGCTATTGCAGCACAGGTGGACATGGACCACAGAGCGCTTGAAGGCTGCTTCAAAATCATCTATGAGTGTCTCAAGCAAAAGTGGCCCCACCACACAAGCTATGAGCCCATCATTCTCTTATGCAAGCGCTTAGGCTGTGCTTATTTTGATGGTTTGAATGTAAATTCTTAAGTTATATTATTACATAATTGTATATTCAATGTTTTTCACATAATTGTTTTAAAATGAAGTAGGCCAACTAGGGGTGTGCGATATGATGATATTAGATCGTGAAGGATTAGAACATGTAGACGATCTGCCAAAGTGAGGAGATCGTATGGATCGTCTAGGTCACATTCTATAAATTGCAGTTCTATGCTGATGCACCGACGCACCAGATGTATTACGTCGTCAACCTGACCAACCAATCATAGCGAATTACGGGCAGTGACACAATTTCGTACCCGCCTCCTCATTTGTATGTGTAGCTGTAGCGGCATGGAGAGCCATGGCTGAAAGCCAAACGGAGGAGTTAGTCGCCAAAAGAAACTCAACTTCCATTATATGGAATTGGTTTGGCTTTTCCCCACATGACAAAGCGCAAACAAATGTAATTTGCAAAGTTTGCACAGAGACTGTATCCGCACGTCGGATGGCAACACGACGAACTTATTCAGTCACTTGAAGAGAAAGCACCCCAAACAGTATGCTGAGAGCCAAACAGCGAGGGGGCCGGCGGCAGCGCAGCCAGAGGCAGCAGCTAGACCCAAACAGTTAACACTAACACGGGCATTTGATAAAGGCATTCCGTATGACAAGACAAGCAAGCGGTGGAAAGAGGTAACAGAAGCAGTTACCTTTTATCTTGCAAAAGATATGGTTCCGTTCAAGACTGTAGAAAACGAGGGGTTCAAATGCCTGCTCAAAGTAGCTGACCCGCGGTACGAGCTGCCCAGCCGAAAATACTTCGCCAACACTGCCATTCCACGTCTTTACTCTGAATGCCGAGAAAAGATTGAACGCAAAGTTCAGAACGTCCAGTTTTTCGCAACAACGAGTGATCTGTGGTCCAGCCGCACTTCAGCGCCTTATTTGAGCCTGACCATTCATTATATTGACAACTGGAAGCTCTGCAGTGCGACTCTGCAAACAACATACTTCCCAGAAGATCACACGGGGGAGCTCATATCGCAAGGGCTGAGAGACGCTCTTGAATGCTGGGGACTCAAAGAGAAGAACATGACCTGCATGACCACAGACAGTGGGACTAACATGGTAAAGGCCTTGGAACTAAACAACTGGACTCGTCTGCCCTGCTTTGGGCATAGACTGCACCTAGCCATTGGTGAGTGAACTTCAAATAAATGAATATAATGCAAAGATGGGGCCTAAGATGCTTAACAAATCTGGATCAGATTAAAAAAAAAAAAAAGCAATAGGTTAAAACAAGCAATAATAGCACCCTATTAATGATGATTTGCTGCTAACTTCAGAATAAACTAGGGACACAGAACAAAGTAATTTATTACATTAGTCTATGATTAAAAACATTTTATTGAAATGTTTTTTATTTACTTTATGAAAAAATATAGCAGAATAATCACTTTTTCTGAAATATATACATATATATAATATTAAACAATCACGGATTAAAATGTACCTTTTGCTGAGTTTATTTTAATTTTATCATTACATCTGGTTAATATATCATGCTCTTCTTCTTTTAGAAAAAAGTGCCAAAGACCCTCGAGTTGTTCGCACAACATCTGTCTGCAAGAAAGTGGTGAGTGCATTCTCCTTCAGCTGGAAGAAGAAAAGGGATTTGAGTCAAGCTCAAACAGAACTTAAACTACCTCAACAAAAACTCATAACAGAGTCGCCAACCCGATGGGGTTCCAAACTTGCCATGATTGAGAGAGTGCTGGACCAAGAAAAGGCCATTTCACAGGTCCTGAAGTCTGACAAGAAGACAAGGCACTTGGTACCATTATGGCAAGATATTGATGTAATGGAGTGCATTAAGAAGGCCCTTGGTCCACTGAGAGATTTCACTGATGCACTTTCAGGGGAGGACTATGTGAGTGTCTCATATGTCAAGCCAGTCCTGCACCTGCTGAACCCCAGTCAACCTCCTTAACCCCAGTGATGATGACAGTGAGCTAACAAACACAATCAAGACAACTATCCTCAACTACCTCACTGAAAAGTACCAGGATCCCACCACTGATGCCCTGCTGGACATTGCTTTGCTTCTGGATCTGAGGTTCAAAACCCAGTACATTGACAGTGACAAGAAAGAGGGAGTACAAGCCAGAGCTGTGTCTGAGCTGGAGTCCATGTTGAATGTACAAGCACAGCATCCACTCCCATCCACATCACAGAGTCCTGAGGCAGAAGAACAAACACCACCAAAGAAAGCAAAGAAGAAAACATTAGCCAGCTTTTTAAAAATCTCAGGTGCTGTATCTGCAGGTGGCACATCGACTTCCCTCCCATCTCTAAGAGAGGCAATAGATGGGGAAATGAAGGCCTATCTTTCCACACCAAATGCAGACAGTGAGATGGATCCTCTCGAATGGTGGAAACTCCATGAGGGAAACTTTCCACGAGTTAGCCAACTAGCTCAAAAGTATCTGTGCATTCCAGCAACAAGTGCTCCCTCAGAACGAGTCTTCAGCACAGGTGGCAACATAGTAACTTGCCAAAGGACTACTCTCTACTACTCTACTCTCAAGCCAGATAAAGTTGACAAAATGGTTTTCCTGGCTAAAAATCTGTGATAGGAATCTGTCATGATGTCTCCTTTTTTAGAAGGAGATAAAAACTCTAAGAAGATATCTGAACAGTAATATGTTCTAAAGCGACTGGATCTTTAATAATCAGGTTATAGACATTGCAGTTTGATCATTTTTGTTCAAAATTGTTGCACTAAAAGAGATAACCACAGTTACTTAAGTTTGCATTTTTATTTGACCCTTTTTAATAAGCTATTTAGTGTTTTGGTACACTTAAATCCTGTTAAAATGACTGTGTTGAAGAAAACAAACAGTAATGTCTTCATTGATATTTTACTAAGTTTCATGTTTATTGAAAGCTACCTTTTATGTTGCAAGAGTGCACTTTATCAGAGTGTTGTTGTTTACCTTTTAGTATGTTTACGTTCTTTGCACATGTTGGCAAAACTGCAACTATTTAAATTAAAATCTGTTCAGAAAGGTTCTTTGGCCTAAATTGTCTGTTTTTTTTTTTCATTTAGGACTGTTTTACATACAGAAATGGTTTGGTTGCACTGACCAGAAACTTGCAAATTAGTCTCAAAAATACATGTAAGATCGTGATAAAATCGAAATCGTGATTTTATAATAAAAAAATCGTGATATGATATTTTTGCCATATCGCCCACCCCTAAGGCCAACCTAATTACTGTCTGTTTTGCCCCCAGGTCAGTGCCAACACCAAATACACAAGCAGCCATATAATCGATGAGATGGTAGAGGTCATTGGCCAGATTTTGGATGACCAGTTGGTGGCAGAGTTGTCAAAATCCTCAGTGTGGGGATTAATGGTTGACGAGACCACTGACATCTCTGTCACAAAGCAACTGGGTCTAGTTGTGAGGTAACATTACTTTGTACAATTAAATAAAATTGTGTATTAAAACTTACTTCAACTAAGAGAGATTTTTTTATGTTTAGCTTTTTAGGACCCAACCATGTGGGAAGCACTGTAGTCCAAACCAGGGTGCTGCATTTGGGTGGAGTGTCTGCTGGGGATGCTGCAACTCTGTATGACAGCATCCTGCGAGTCATCAGAGATGACAAAATGCTGCCAACCGACAAGCTAGCCTCCTTTGCAAGTGACGGCGCTGCTGTAATGATAGGTGAATTTTCCTTTTTTTTTGCATTTACTTTTTAGTTAACATTTTATAAGATTGACAGAGTTATTGTTTTTTTATTATTTTAGGGAGGGCAGTTCATTACCTCACTAAATATGCCAGGACTGTTGGAACTATCTTCTGGTTCTACCAGGCCTCCAGTAATAGGACCAGCAGTCTCAAGGACATGGAGAGGCTTTTTGAACTCCCCCAAATCAAACTGCAGGTTAGCAATATTCAGTGCTAGATTATTCAGATCCATTTTTGCTTTTTTTGTCATTTACTAAATAATTTTTTGTAGGGAGGAAACGCTACCAGATGGGAATCTAATAAGGAAGCAACAGATGTGATGCGTCGAATTCTGCCTGCTCTCATCGCAGACCTCTCACTCCAAGCCCGGAATGAGCCAACTGCACAAGGACTGTATTCCTTTGTAAAGGACAAGTTCTTCCCCCCTGCCCTGTGCCTAATGCAACTTGTGCATGAAAAGATCCACCGGCAGTTTTTGGTTTTTCAAAAGAGAAACCTTTTTTTCTCTCAGGTGGAGCAGGAGGTATGAGATCAGTACCATAGTCCTTGGGTTTTCTGTTAATTGAAATGCTGTTACTAGCAAAGCTGTTGTGTTTTATCTCAGGTCACAGTGCTGAAATCATCACTGGCACAGCTGAAAGAGAGCAACATGGTCAAAGACCGCTAGCAGGCATGGCTCCAGTCTGATGCTGGTCTGAAGCCTCTGCAGGAAGAGGTCCCTGCATATTTCCAGGATGATGTGTGGGAGAGCTTCAAGAACACTGTATGTATTAAGAATGTATTTGTGTAATGTTGATGGAAGGACTGTTTTACCTTTTTTTTAACATCTTCTACAGGTGATGGAGCCATTTCTGACTGCACTGACTGAGAACATCGACAACAGATTCCCAAACACTGGCAGTTTGTCTGTCTTCAATGTGTTCTCTCCCAGACAAATTTTGTCAAACTCTAGTACAGAGTATGGGGATGCTGAGATGAGGACACTGGCTGAGGAGTTTCCAAGACTGAGGGAGTCTGACCTCTTGTCTGAGTGGAGCTCATACAGACTGAGAGTGGGGAGTCCTGATCTGAAGGTACTATATATTAAGTTACATTAACTGTATCACCACCACAACAGTCTGGTTTTACTGAATAATTTCATTCATCTTTGTTTTCACTGCTTTTATTCAGACCAAATCCCTGGAGGAGGTGCTTCTGTGGCTTGTATCTGCAGAATCTGCTGAGCTGTATCCCACCCTAAGCCTTGCAGCTGCTATCGCCCTCACAGCCCCTGTCCAAACTGCAGATGTGGAGAGGCTCTTCTCTGCACTCAAAATTGTAATATATGATTGAAAACACTATCACTCTTAATGTCTGTATCAGAATAAATACAAAAATACTTAATGCATGATGATTGTTTTGTTTAAGGTGAAGACACCTCTGCGCAACAGACTGAAGGAGAGGCACTTGGATGTCTGTTGTAAGGTGGCCATTGATGGACCAGACCAGGAGGCCTTGGACTACAAGGAGTGCATGAGGAGGTTCTATGGAATGAAAAAGAGGAGGCTGAAATGTTCTGTGTCTGGTTGCGAGATGTGTGGATAAAGTGTACTTTCAATTTAAAGTTGGCACCTGATTTGTGTATGTATATAGTTTTAATAAATGAATGTTTTAACATGATAATAGTCATATTCTTATTGGAACTCTTAACTTAAAGTATGTTGCCTATAAAAGAAAGTGAGTCAGTTGAATTTACAGAATACATGCACGTCATGGCGCATGGTCAGGATGGTACCACCTCTGCCTCAATTTGAGCCAGGAAAAACCCTGCTTTATGTATGTATATGTGTAATTCTGTAATATATAAAATAAAATAATAATAATAATAATAATAATAATAATAATTACATTAAACATTCAAGCATGTACTGTATATTCATTTTTTCTCTTTACAAACAGTAAATTTATTTTTTAACTGCAATGAATTATTTATTATAGTGGCTGATTGTCAATATTGATCACACTTACTCACCAATCTTCAGCATTATTGGTGTTGTACATTGTGTTCCACTTTTATGTATATTGTTGTATATTTTTTGTTGTTCACATAATTTTCACAGGGCTTGGGCCCTATCTTACTTACGCAAGTGGCGCAATCAAGATGTGTCCAAATCCACCCTTGCCGTCATGCGTCAGGGGAGCAGGGGTATCCTGCCCTGTCCCGCGCCTTGCGCCAACAACACACGGCAGGACACATCTATCAGCGGTACCCAAGTGCCCTCATTAATTCATGGATGAGTTTAGGCCGAATATGTAATAAGCCAATCAGAAAGTCAACTCTCATTACTTTTAAGAATCAAGTGCGCCAGGTGCGCAAGCGATGGCAGAATGACGGCGGATTTACCAGGAGAAAAAAAGCATAAGAAAAAAAGAGAGTGAGATTTTTAAAGCCAGGAGGCAGATCTCCTCGCTGGAGAAGTGAAGGTGTGAGCGCACACAATATATGGAGAATGTTTCCAAAGCAGCTTCATGTGTAAATTCATTTTACATGAACATTTGGAAAAAGCAATACAATACATTAACCTTAAAAGTCATGCAGATATGTAATTGGTTATGTTTTACAGTGAAGCACCTTGAAGTTCTATTTTATAATTGATTATTATCATCATCATTATTATGCAGCTCCACTGGCTGAAGCTCCTGAAGAAGGACGCAGTGAACAGGAGTGGGGGAGATGAGTGAGGAGCGGGGTAGAACAGAAACTGGCCGCGAAACCTCAATCCGAAAGAACTCACCAGAGCCAGATTGAAGTGCAGCTTCAACCAGTGCGTAAAATTACGCGACAGATTATCCACCCAGCATTAGATTCTGACAGAAGTACACATGCCGTTTTCTCCTCAGGTGAGATATAATGATATAAGACCGTGACTGTTCAATCCTTGTTTTTCTGGATCTCAATAAAATCACTACAGCTGCTCCAGTTGTCGTGTGACTGATCTGTCAAAAATGATCTGACAGCTGTGATCACGTCCTGTGTGCACTCTGCAGGTCTGTTGATATTTAATAGACTTTATAACTACAATTTTAATTCCTCATTTCTTATTAGTGAGAATAATTTTACACAAACGCACGCATGCTGTTTACCATTAATGAAAAGTGTTTTTTGATTGTGGAGACTTGTGCGCATTTTTAACTTCAATACACTTATTTGCTGATAAAAAATATGTATGTATATATGTAATATATGTTCAAAGGACACTTTACAAATCCACACTCCTCCGTGGTGACAAGAGTGAACATAAATTAAGGTTTTTGTGATTGTGGAGACGTGTGTGCCAAATGTGCTTTTTCTTACGTCCTGTATCTTGGTCCCTTTTGTGTAAAAGGGCGAAGGTTGTATTTAGGGGCTGCTGTCAGGGACTCCCCTGAGGTGAAAGTTGAGTTTGACTCTGTATTTATCGAGGCCATGGCCTGGAATGCAGGCACAGCCTCAAATGCAGGCGCAGCCTGACCTGAGCCTGCCCCCGGTCTCCCTCGATGAAAAATTGCAGCAAGTTCTTCGTCTGTACTGCAGTAATTAGTACAGTTACCATGACTATGTGCATTAGCCAAGGTGTTAATTATGTCTTCATTACTCAAAATTGACTCACCGACTCGCTCATTTTGACTGTGCTCTTGCTACAGCATCCAATCCATACAGAGAAAATACAAGATGGCGCTAGTGCCTTGATGACGTCAAGTTTCATTCCATATATTCAGACTTTCATTCAATATATTCAGTTTCATTCCATATATTCAAGTTTCAATCATTCCATATATTCAAACTTATACAAAAAAAATATTATATATATAATAATTTCCTGAACGGCATGCCATTATACATACATATATATGTATATATATATATACTTCTACATCTCCTTCATGTTTAATATGCACAAAATCTGCTTATTTTGGGCTGTGTTTCTCCATTCATGGTGTTTGTGAACACTGTAATGTTATGCCCACTGAAGTAATGTAAAACAAACTGTAAAGAATGTGACATATTTATCTTCATAAATACAACTGTAACAATATATTGTGAAAATCTTTTCTGTCAGTATTGTGAAATAAACCCTGACAGGGGGGCGCAGTACCCTGACACAAAGCAGAGGGTCTTAATTCATCATGAAGGGGTTTATTCCACACTGACCTGCTCACTGTACATTATGTTTGTTTAATATACAATGACTACAATGAAATAAATTTGACACAAAAAAATATTGATTTTAAAATAATTTTACAGCTCATCCAGAGTCTATTCTAAGATCTGTTGTGAGCACATCCACAAAATTTAGAAAAATTTAAATATTTCAACAAAATATAAGGCCTATGAAATTCAAACCTGAAAGACATTAGACAAGCTGTGGAGGACAAGAAGGAAGCTTTGCCAAATTTCAAATACTTGAAATATCAAAAACAAATAATCCTTGTTTTCTGTTTTTGTCAGTCTTTCCTGTTTTATTTTGGTACTCACCCTTGTCTCTCGTTTCAGGCACTTCACTTCCTGCCCCTGTGTGTTTCCCTCCTGTGTGATTGCCTGCCCCACCCTGATTGGGTTCACCTGTCCCTCATTACCCCTCCTCCCTTGTGTATTTAGTCCCTGTGCCACCCTTTGTCTGTGTCAGTTCGTCTCTTTGTTTGAGAGAGTGTTCTAGCACTATAGTTTTCCTAGAGATTTCCTACGCTTGGACCTGTTCCTGCTTTTTTGTTCCGGTTTTGCCTGCTCTCGTTTGTTCATTAAAGAAACCAGTGATTGAGTCCAGCTTCTGAGTCCTCCTTTTGGCCTGGTGTGACAGGAACAGGTAAATTGTTGCACATTATGTGGAGACGGAGCACAGTGTAGTTTACAAACCACAGCACACAGCCTTGACATATGAAAACTGATGATAAAATGATAATAAATGATACAGACAGACCGATGCATTTTATGTAAACCAAAAAAAGTTCAGTATTATGATAAAAAAAAAAATTGTGGCTACATAAAGGACTCTATTTTGATAGTCATCTCTGAAGAGAATATTGCAAAACAAAAAGATAATTTATTGTCTGCAATCATCAAAATATGTCAGTAAGGACACCTGTAACACCTGTAGAGGTCCTTTGTCCACAGAGTACTAACGTGTCTCACCGGAGGCATGACGGTTAACTATATTCACAAATTATAATGTCACTCATTCACCAAAATTTCCCTCAATAATGAACAAGCGGAGTGAGTTACAATCAGCATTAGCTACTGAGCTACATTTTAAAACTGTACCAACACACACATTGACTGATTGTAAAGTATCACAACACACAAAATTGTTGACTTACCAGACCTTACCTTACATGATCAGACACATCCTGCAACATCTGCAGTGTTTGAACTTCTGCAGGAGCCTCCATCTGGATCACATTCTGGATCAAAATTGGATGTTTGAACTCTACCGCGTCTGACACCAGCCATGTCCATGTTGGCGTTCAGCAGCAGCTTGGACTCATTGATTCAAGCCACGCCCACCTCCTGAGAGGGCCGTGACTAGTCACAGCTCCTTTGCATTTAAAGAGGCTGAAATAGAGGGGTATAGAGGCATGCTGACCTGCATGATTTATGAATCAAACTCCAAAAGCAGGTTTTGAGGACCTCTGAGACCTATAAAGGGGCATACAGAAAGGGGCATAATATGGGACCTTTAACACCAAAGGACTGGTTGGTAGCAGCCTTTTCAGATACAATAGGGAGAAGGGAAAAACCAATAAAACTAATTTTCTACTACTGGGCTTAATCAGGCTTACTAGTTCTTATTCAGAATTTCACATATCACACCAATGCTGCCTGTGATTAATTTTAAATGTTCTATCCATGATGAATGATTGTACTGTCAAATAAACACAATGTTTTTGTTACCCCTTGATAATGTTGGACCCTTCAAATGTTTTTATTATACTTATATAATGGTTAATGGTCACAGTTTGATATCATACAATTTGGATTATGTAAACTGTTTTATGATGGTTTACAGTTTACAAACCCTGTGATTAGCTGTATTATCTGCATCATGACAGATCAAGGAGGCAATCTGACTACAAAGAGACACAAAAGTACAACAAAGAAAGACAAAACAAGGATAAAAAGGAGCAAGACAACCACAGAGACATAAAAGAACTACAGAGAGACACATTACAACCACAAAGAGACAAAACAACTACAAAGAGAAACACAACAACTACAAGGATTATTAAAATGAACACATTGAGAACAGAACAGAACAACAATAGAGTAACACAAGAGACATTAAAGATACATAACAACTACAAAGAGACAATAAGTGAATCACAAAAAGGCACAAAACAACTACACATACCGTGGTAGGGGCCCATTGTCTCTTAATCTGTGAGGGGCCATGGGTAGGGCCTTTAGGAATGCTGAGGTCATGAGTTGACCTCTAAGCAGCCTTTTTTTATAATTTCTTTTCAGTTATTTGGGTATTTATGAAAGCTTTCGCCACACTTCCAGGAATAAGACTTTGTTGGTTTCATTTGCTGTATTAAATTGTATTATTATTAATAATTATTATTATCCCTAGGCTGTTAAATCTCCATGCAACATACTTAGGACATGACCTCAGATAGACCTCAGGTAGACTGAAACTTTGACCCTTGTTTCAGGTCATGGATTTATTTATCATGACAACCTGCCAAACTTCATTTTGAGAGTTTAGATACTCTATGCTGTTGTGGTCTGCTGTTCCTATTGATTCAAAGGGTGTCACAAATCTAACAGGTAAGGTAACATCTGTGTGTGTGTGTACTTTATTTTTCAACTTTTGTAAACCACCTGCACCAGTGCATGTTTATTAGCGAGGCTACAACACTTAGATAAGCTAATCATGAATATTGAATTAATAATTAATTTGACAACCATGTAATCTCTGTCAACCTGAGTCATAAAGATGACCGGAGCATGTGAATGTTGCATGTCCTGTGTTTCTTCCTGTGTACAAAAACAAAGTGACAACACTTTTTCAGACACAGCAGGGCTGAGGCAGGTTGAACCATCACAGTGAGTGTGTATCTGCAGCTAGAGTCATGGCACTCCGGTGGATCATTCTGTTTGTGGGCCTGGGACTGGTAAGTAGAACCTCCCAGGATGCAACTTCTTTCTTTATCAAATCATGTCATCAGTGTTCTCTGTTGATTTGATTCATATGCCTTCTGATGTTTTTACTAGGTTGCAGCAAAACTAACAGGTGATTCAGGTGAGTCACATGTTGTGATTTTCAGGTGAATTACCATCAAAAGACACAGAAACTTGAGTATAACTTGAGTAACAAGTCTTAAAATACACTGACTGGCTCTATATACTCATGAATTTTTGGCATTACATACATGATGTGTGATACCCAATGTCTTGTATTGCACTGCATGCATGATTCATGTCCTTCTTCCCAGTTGAATGTATTTCACTGGCTGAGGTGTCAGCACTTTGAACACCTGAAAGAAATCTGTGCCTCTCTGTCCCTCAAAACAACTTGGACAGTAGTCCAGCAGATCTCGAAACAATCCATTGAATCTTAGAACAGTCCATTAAATTTCATAATGAACACTTCATTTGAAAAAAGGGACTAAATAAAACCACTCTTAAAACAAATATAACCAACACCAATTTGACTAATATTCCCTGAATGCAAAATTTGAAAAAGACACAAGGAAAATTTAAGAAATTTGAATTATCAGAAAAATTCAACAAGAGTTTGATATTTCCTGGACTGTCCAAAAAAAAAAAAAAGTAGATCCTGATTTTGGAATAAAAGTGTAGATGTCTTGTTATTGCAAATGAATCCTTCAACTAGAGCCAGAATTTAAATTTAGGAATAAATATATATTAAAGCATATGTAACATGTATAAAGTATAAGTAAAAGTATAAGTAATGTCTCATGTCCACACTACTGCATTATGTCAGTGGAGTGGGATTCAGTCCTAACTGCACCAAGTACACAGTACGATGATAAAAAAGATCATATTTATACTTACTGTAATCCCATTCCATATCATTGATTCTACACCTGCAGAAACTGATGTTGATGAAGGCCATGACTGGGACATCTTCAACATCAATGAAGGTTTGTGGGTTACTTTTGTGTTGCTGCATTGTATGATATTTCAATGCCTCTGAGGATTTTCATCAACCAATACAATGTTACTTTGCAGCGGCTGGGCTGGACCTGCTGGAGGGAGACATCCAACAGGAGGACGTAAGCTAGTGTCCACACACACCAAAGGCCCAAAGCTGCAAATCCTACATATAAATTATTTGAAAAGAGAGTGCTCCCATATTTCTCTTTTTCCCTTTTTTTGATCTCAAATTAAATGATTGTTTGTGTTAAAATAATTTCTTGACAAAAATATATTTAATGTGCTTGCAAAAACCTTATTCAGTGCTCAAATGTTCCATTGAGAACTCAAATATAATTCCATATTTGAGCACTATATGCAGGAACTCCCATGAGAGCTTGCACTTTGGGAGTGCCACAAGGTTTAATCCTGCTGCTCTTCAGCATGTACATCAACAACCTCCCTTCCATCTGTAAAGGTGTGGAGACGTTGATGTACACTTTGTGCAAGAGCTTTGTGCACCCATGCTCTGAGCTGCTGAACAGAGCCTTAAAGTGATAGTTCAGACATTTTGTGTGTTTTTGTGTTCTTTTTTTACATTTTAAAACTGGTCACCAGTCACTTCAGTTGTACTGGATTTGGCTGCAACACTGTTTTCCGCTGAAGCTCCTGGAGTGTTTTGTGAACTGGAGATCTTCACCCATCCTCACATCAGCACAGGGGGGAGGAGATATTGAGTGAAATTTCATTTTTGGGTGAATTATCGTTTTAAGGTCTGCTTCCAGGGGTGAATGCAGCATTCAAAATGGTACGTCTGCCTTTTCTCAATCAGCATTTTTGTGTAAAGCCATTAAATAATAGAATATGCTCCCTGATGTTCTCAAAAATATCACAGTTTCTCCCGTGATGTTAACAACTGGATTTTAAGCAGTCAGTCTTGTCAGCAGTGATCTTAGACAGATGTTAGAGGTTATTCCAGTGGGGACATAGATGATATATGTTATCCTTGTGGGTACATGTGCTGGGAACTTTGTCTCTTATAATATAGTTAAGTGTTTTTCAACCTTTTTGAGCCACGGCACATTTTTTACATTTAAAAAATCCTGTGGCACACCACCAACCAAAAATGTTACAAAATGACACATTGTAGTCTAATACAGTATATATAATGACAATTTAGTCTCTTAATTTGTTTATACTCACTCAGTGTGAAACCTGGGCCTGTTTAGAT
>JADIXO010007672.1:0-12248 GCA_020091685.1 Lutjanus erythropterus
ATTATTATTATTATTATTATTTGTGGCTGCAAACTATTTGTTAATTAGAAGTATTTAAAAACCAGCTGGACTTCTCCAGTCTCTTTCACCTGATGATGTAAAAGTCACTCAGTATCATGATCAGCAGAGTGCGCTCACACTCTGTTTTAGTTTGGTTAAGAGGATATTTGTAGTTGTTCAATTAGTTTTGTTCAAGGACAATAATTAACTCTTACAAACTGATAACACCTTGTATTATGATTTTAATATTAATGATACTATACACTTTTTCAAGTATTGCAACTTATTTTTTGTTTCAATGTGCTAATTGAAAATAATCAAAAATACAGTATTTCTCTAATTAATTCTAGTTAACTGAATACATTTTGTGGGGCAAATCTATTAAAAGCATTTCAAGGATTCCAAATTAGAATAGGGTTGTAAAAATGTGAAAAAGCCATTAAAAGAGAATACATATACCTAAGAAATGATCACGTGATAAGGAGAAAAGATGTTGCTGCTTCAATCCCTCATGGGTAAAGCTGACTAAAGGCAGAGTAGTACAGCAGAGTGTGCCCACAAGTACAACTAAGAAGAAAAATCTGCTTTCCCAGTATTAAACGTGCGCCCACAAACCAAGAAACTGCCAAAGTATTATAAACAGAATGTACATATTTCTAGTTTAATGACTGGAACTAATGATTTGCTAATCACCACTTCATAAAAGTCCTCTAGAGAGAATTTTCCACTGCACATAGCATACTGCATTTTGAGTTTACAGCAACTCTTAAGTAAAAGTGGAACATTTTTGGATTATTAAAGGAGGATCTGTGCAGCTAGAATGAGCAATATGGATGACTGCAGAACGGTAGTGTATGAGAAGAACTATGAGAAGTTTGTACAGAAACACCACAGCAAAAGGACTGAAGAACCACAATGGATATATGACAAAATAAATTAAGAATCTCACGTATTAATAAAATAAAAAAATAAAAATCGATAGTAGTTGCAACTGAAAAATAACTATCGACTAGAGATGTAACAATAAATCTATCTGGATCGATACACTGATTAAATGTTCAACATTCCAATATTATCAATGCAAATTCAAAATATTCATCTGTATCGTCATCATCTCTATGATACACCTTTATTTGAAAAATCACATGACATCTCTGTGTCAGTCAGTCATACAACTGTCAAATCATAATCAATTACTTTTTGTGGGTTGACATAAATGTAACAGAGGGTGTTAAATGTACATGATATTGTCTGATATCGATGGCAGGACCCTGAATTGAAGTGAATCAAAATGTGGCAGACTGTGATATTTGCAAATATTGTATCATTGTCCAAAGAATTTATATAATATCATAAAGAAACCGAAGTAGAAGGATTTACACCCCTACACTTTTCCCATTTTCTGGGCACAGATTTTGGACACAGAAAATCACTCATTCATGAGCCAACCTTTGCCTTTCACATAAATGTAATTCATAGTCCATTTTGAGATTACACACTTAAATCGATAAAGATCTAAACTATTAAATTTGTCAACTAACCTTTTTATCAGTAGTGGAAGTCAGTCTCCTCCAGTAACAGGCATCTTCTTTTCAAAGTCAGGTGAGGGAGGGCCAGCTGAACACAAAGAGGAAGACTTGACTGACAGCAGATAATCAGGATTTGGTGTGCTCAGGGGTAGAGTCCTGCAAGACAAACAAAGAATCAAGAAACACCATTTCATAAATCGAAACAGGGCAGGACAGGACAGTCTTTATTAATTTTCCAAATTAGCAGATTTTTCAGTTTTCTAATTTGCTTACAAAAAAGTAGACAATAAAAGTGTTAAATGGTCAACCCTACCTTTCCCTTATTTTGCCATGTTCTGGTCATTGCCTTGTCAGAATACAAGCAGAGCTCAGGAGAAGAGCCTATACGGAGGTCCACAGTCTGAATAAGTGGAGAGAAGACAGAGCACGAGAACATCAACTCCTCACCTCCACCAGGGCTTAACACGCCCTTAGAAGTGACCTTCCACAACAACAAAGGACAAATACTAACAATAGCTTTGTTGGCTCTCGTTTCAAACTTAAGGGAGTCAAGGTGCTTCACACCTTCCCTTGTGTGTTCATGTGATTGTAAAAGTCAGAGACACAAGGACTGTGGACAGCTGGGAATGAGACCTTTACACATCGGCTGACTGCTCTGCTAGCCTGGAATAGACAGAGGGATAAGGAGATGAGATTTCTAGTATGAAGTCAAGCAGGGAATAGTGAGATGTGATGTGAAAGAAAGAAGGACAGCTAAGGTTCTGGTTGTATTGCTGAGCAACGTGCTTTGAAAGACTGAATTTGTAATTTGAGTTTCATTATACCAGGTTTTAAATTTTCTCTCAGGTCAAGAAAATTATTTTGCATGTCTCAGAAATCTCCTTGCTGCCATAACTCATGGTACAATTGATTTGCCTCACTGTCCTTCACAGTATGACACAACTGAGTTGTTTTAAATTCAGCCTGAATACAGATTAATTTGCCATTTTATTGTATATAAATGATATCATATTCATAAGTACACTATATATAGTGCATACACTAGATAAGTGGTTTCTCATAAGCTTATCACCTGTTGTTTCTGGTCATAGAAAAATAAAACCTGTCCTGCTAATTGCGTCACAAGCTGTCCCCAAGCTGTCCTCTGAACCACCAAGCCCCCAAAGGCAGCCAGCAGGAATTTCACAAGTTATCTTTGTGCTCAAGGATAAAAAGAAGAAAACAATGTCATGTCAACAGGAGCAGAACAAGGGCATTTGCAGCAGGCAATGTTTGGATAGACGCCCAGCGTATAGGTTACAATATAGGTTAGTCTATATGGATTTGTTTGAGGGCACAGAACTTTGTTGTGGATGCCAATATTTTATTTTTCTAAAAAAACAAACAAAAAGAAGTTACATGAAATAATCTGCATTTCTTTGAACACATAGAGGTTATAAATAATGCAATGAAAAAAATAAACCTAAAATCTGAAATCTAAGTCTAAAAATGACAAAAAGGTACAAACACTGTAGTTAAACTATTTATTCAATTTTACGTTTTATGATTAAAAACAGACACTTGTTTGTACAAGCTCCTTTGTGTCGTCAAGTGGTAGAACACAGAGGACCTTTTGACATTTAAACATAAAACTTCTGTTTGACCTAATCTTGAACTGATCTGCTCCCAAAATCCAGGTATTCTTTGGTTAAAACAATAAACGTATATGTATGTCATGAGAATAATTATACACCCTGAAGCAATGTGAAGCCACCACCTTCATCATGAAGCAAAATTTACTTTTATAATAATTAATACTGCACTTAGAGAAAAGCTAATATCATCTGCAAAACCTAGAATGTACACATGTAACCTTTGGTCATCCAGTTTAATTATTGTATAGTGGTAATTCCTAGATTTATTGATTTATTACATTTATTTATTAATTTATTATTAAGAAATTACACATTACTTAATTTCTGACAAAGACATGTACAGTAGATTTTACATCCCGATTCTTATGACTTCACAAGAAAACCCTGATGCTATGATCCTTACAATACCCTGTTTTGGACTTTAGTGGTGTCCTGTTATTTTTTTCCCTCCAAATGTCCAATACCAATCAATGTATCACAGTATATCTCTCTATATACACAGACACCTCTATCACTTAGACATCACCTGCAATTATAACAATAATATAGAAATTACTGTATACATAAAAGGACATGCTAAACAAAAGACAAAAACAGACATAAGGAGTGGAAACCTCTTGGTACCTCATGTTTGGATTTGATTCTGATTCAGAGGGCTACAACGCAATGATAAAATGATTCTTGATGGATCCTGACTTAAAGCTTTGTCAAACTTAAAGCTTTGTCAAACTGTGTTCATCTGCAGCTGCTCATGCTCAGTTATCCTCACCAAAACTCAAGAAGTAGTTTTGTTTAGCCTAGTAAACATGATGCAGAGATGTGAATCTCTTTGTTCAATTTGATTCAGGCTCTTAATTGAATAAATAGAAAAGGGAGCACAACTTTCAGTATCTTGCTTCAACTCCCCTGAAATACAATATGAAGCATGGTAATTTAATGGTCTACAGCCTTTTTATTTTAAAAAGTTAACTTCATTAATTAATAAATGAATCAATTTGAAAGCAACATTCAGTCTCCTGCCTGTATAAGAATAACAAAATAAGGTGGGGGCAGCATGCGCCACCGTGTTAACGTTGTGTCAAAATCCACCCTTTCCATCTTGCACCAGGGATGTAGGGGTATCCTGCCGTCCTGCCCTTTGTGCCACTAGCGCACAGTGGGATACACCTATCAGGTGTGCCCAAGTGCCCTCATTAATTCACAGGCGAGTCTAGGCCAAACATGCAATAAACCAATCAGAAAGTCAGCCCTGATCACCTTTAAGAGGCATGTGGGCCAGGAAGTGGCGGCAGCATGACGGCAGATCTACTAGGAGGAAACAAAGAGAAAAGATTATCAAGAGAGGTGACAGATCTCCTGGTTCGAGAAATGACAGCGCCAGAGCGCGCAATATATGGAGGCAGCAGGGCGTCTCCAAAGCAGCTTCATGTGTAAATAGTTTATTTTACATTAATGCCTAACAATGACTATAAACAATTAACAATATAGGAACCACAAATGTCTTGCAGATATGTAACTGGTCATGTTTCACACTGAAGCACCTTGAAATTGTGTTGCATTTTATACAACACAACTGTATTTCTATTATCATTATCATCATTATTACGCAGCTCTGCTGGCTGAGGAGCGAGGGGAGGGGAGTGACGAGTAGGGGAGAGAGCCAGTGCAGTGAAGGAGAGATGTGAACCGATCCAGTCTGGCCGCGAAGCTGCCATCTCGAGGAACAGTTACACGGCTGTCTGTGCTCCTCCTTCTTCTCCTCTCCCTCCTCATCCTCATCTCCTCCTCCCAACCTTGCTCCTCTGTCCTGCTAGGAAAAAATCATAACGTGTTTCTGAAGTTTGAAGTGCGCAAAATTACGCATGAGTATATCCAACCAGCTCTGGCAAAAGCACATATAATACACGAGACCATCAGATATGATGTCTTGTACATTTTGTATGTTATAGATCATAATTGTTCAATCCTTGTTTTTCACAATAAACATGCAGACACAAACACTACAGCTGCTCCAGCTGTCATGCTGACTCATCTCATAAAAACAATCTGACAGCTGTGATCCTGGCCCGTGTGCACTTTGCAGGTCTGTTCAGATTTATTAGGCTTTATAATTACAAAATAATTTCTTTTTCCTTATTAGTGAGTTTAACTTCAAAGACACACGTGTGCACAGCTGTTCAACATAAATGAAATGTGTTCTGTGATTGTGACCCGCACGCTTTCAACTTCAATATTTACACTTTATCGCTGATAGCAAATATGTTCGAAGGACACGTTACTAATTCACACTCCTCTGTGGGGAAAAGACTGGAGATAAATTGAGGTGTTTTGTGATTGTGGAGACGTGTGTGTGAGTGCTTTGGCCGAACACGTCGGGTGCTATTTCGTGCTGACAGACCAGTTGTGCCACAGACTTTGTGCTTCAACCAGGTTTTAGCTGGTCTAAAGAGCAAGTGGCTTTTACTCCAATGCACCGAGCACAAGGCCGCGCCTTCGTTTTGCCTTCATTTTCAGACCTCCTGCCCAGGCACAAGTGCATTTGCTATCTTGCACACATGGCAAAAATGGCACTTGTGCCAGTGTAAGATAGCAAATCCACACTTCATTATTCATTCATTCAGCCACTATATTAAAACATATTTGTAACTGCTGCCTTTTGAGAAGATGAAGTACATCTCTCATT
Source organism: Lutjanus erythropterus (assembly GCA_020091685.1). NCBI lineage: Eukaryota > Metazoa > Chordata > Actinopteri > Lutjaniformes > Lutjanidae > Lutjanus > Lutjanus erythropterus. The sequence goes on from JADIXO010007672.1 coordinate 5,847, forward strand.
ACTGACTGCTGATACTGTTGATAATTGCTGACTGTCCAGGTGCTGCACTGCCCACCTTCTTTGCTCCATCAACATCACTTTGTTAATTAACATTTAGAAAATTGATTCTTGACAGATATGAATCAATGTAGAATATTACACCTCCGCATCATAATGCATCTAAGAATCAAGTTTTTTTCCCCACTCCTACGACACATATGCACATGCAGTGAGCAAGTGAGTGATTAAGTGAATGAGTTTGCCAACTCAGCATTAATTAAGAATCATTTTAATATCTATGCAAATAAATACACAGGATCACCAACACCTGTGTATTTATAATAATCTGATACATCAAAGCTAATAACTTATCCAAATGCAGAATGCTAGCAGGAATACATGACTTCATGGCTCTGTTACTACTGAACTTTGGTGCTCATGTGTCTTGACTGCTCCGGACTCCTAACTTTAGTTTCATTCCATCTTGTTTTACTTGGGAAATTTTCTACATTTACATTTTTGTTGTTTTATGCACTATTTGCTAATTATATGTAATGCAAAGGCCTTAAACACAATACTGAATATCCCCAACAAAAATATTGATAGGAGAGAATAGCCTGGATTAATGCATGAACTAAAGGTACTGTGACACTCACATATGGCACTGACTTCCTAGGAGATCATACTGACAATGAAAGTTCACACTGATTTATGGTTTTTAAACCATTTCAACTGTCTCACTAGTCAACAGTCACAACAAATATTTTTGTGTATCAACCATGTGGGTCATTGACTCCAACATTGAAAAACAAAAAACAAACTTAAATCCTAAATATTATTCAGGCAGAGAAAGCTTTTAACCAGTCCTAGGTCATCGAAAAGCAGAGCTCACGTAAACTTCATGTCATATGAAAATGAGTTGAATTGCATAGTCTGAATATTGCTGGTAAAGAAAAAAAGGAAACAATGCCAGATGACCAGGGCTAAGGGCATATATCTATGAACAGTGGTGAGTGATAATGAAGGGATCTCACAGCTGTGACCTTGGCCTTGTCTTGCCACTTTGTAGACAACAGCTGCAGCTCTGTATTCTCCCTCTTGAAATGTATTTCACACCGTATCACTTGACAGACTATTGTTGAACGCAATATATTTGATGTCTCATAAATCCTGCTTGCTTGCTAGCCTACTTCATTTAGTTTTAAAGTATAGAGGCTGTGTGTTATAAAACATGTCTGTCACTAAATAAGATATACATCATCATAAAGCATAGTGGGTCTATTTTCTAAGCAACAAATGGCAATCAATATAAGTATTCAGATTAATGTGTTTCCTCTTAAAATTTTCAGTGCCAAGAAAATAAAGAATAAATGCCTAATTAGTGCTGTTCTGGAGCATACAGTAGAGTAGGTCATATCACGTGTTGATACAGATTCTTAATAATTATAAATAAAAATGATAATATAAAAAATAATGAGTGATCATACCCCAACAAGGTTCGTCATTTTTACAGTATGCTCAACAAAGAAATAATAAATAATAACATTTTCAGCATCAAGTTAACTGCCACTCTAATTGTTCTTTATAATTCCAAAATAATTTTATATAACTCACTCAGATGAAAGTGAATAACTTGATAGACTGTAGCCTGTCCCTGCTCCCCCACCTCCTGCCTTCCCCTTTCTTTGTCATGTCCCGTCTGGGGTATTAGTCTGTTGTTCACAAGGTGAGAGCAACAAATAGCAGCACTAGGCTCTACCCAATTTGGAGAATGCTTTTTGCGATAGGAAACCTGGATGCCATTTCTCTGATATTCATCCCCATATTTGGTTGACTAACAACCTTTATTAATGGAGGGGCAGCCTGGTGTCAGCCACTGGATCCATCATTTCACTTGACAAAGGTTGACAGTCGAAGGTAAGAAAAACATCCACTCATTTGAGAATCTGTTACATCGTATGTGACTGATCATTTTAAATATTGTTTGCTTTAGATGTTAAAATTACTGTCATATATATATATGTTTACAGTGTATTTTATTAAGAATATTTACTTGCCAAACTTGATTTGTCTTCATTAAATCACGATGTCATATAACATTTGCTTTGCTTCTGTCCACTAAATATAAATAGTACAGATCCCAATTTCCTGTGGCGTGAAAAGACCTCAGGTAAAATTAACAGCTACATTTGAGTGACATTGTACTCACTTATGATGTACAACAGTCAACTAAATAATTATTTAAAGCATCTTGCTCTTCTGTTGACACATGCAGATGTGAGCAACGAATGCCTTTTCTGATTCCAACATTTTGGGGTTGTTCATGCTCGTGTTAAAGACCTCTGCATGTCTCTTTAACTCTAATGTTAAAGATACATCCATTTAAGCTTTTATATTTCTATATTAAAAGACAAAGGTTAAAGGTTTTAAATGATATAGACTTGTTAACAAGACAGTGATTGGAAATACTGTTTTTCATATCGGCATACAGAAAACCTGTGTTTGTATATTTTGTATATTAATGCTTTGCCTTGTGTGTGTTTCCTTTGGGTCTTATGTAATGGGTCATGCATATGTGTGTAGTCCCTAAACTATGTTTTATTCTTAAAAGGTTGAAAAATGGGTGATGCCGCCATGGCAGAGTTTGGGCCTGCTGCTCCTTTTCTGAGGAAGTCAGATAAGGAGCGTCTGGAGGCCCAGACCCGTCCCTTCGACATGAAGAAGGAGTGCTTTGTTCCCGACCCTGAGGTTGAGTACGTTAAGGCATCCATTACTAGCCGTGACGGTGACAAAGTCACTGCTCAGACGGAACAGGGAAAGGTATGTACATCACATCAATTTATTTCAGTTCAAATGTTTGCTAATTCAAGTCTTGACCCTTGCTTGAGAATGTGTTATCTCTTTCTGCAGACTGTCACAGTGAAGGAGTGTGATGTACACCCTCAGAACCCACCAAAGTTTGATAAAATTGAAGACATGGCGATGTTCACCTTCCTTCATGAGCCTGCTGTACTGTTTAACCTCAAAGAGCGTTATGCAGCATGGATGATTTATGTGAGTAAACTGCCCAATCTGTAAATTAATTTCCTTCATTCGTAAGACATCTCAGCATCTCAAGTCACTATTCTCTATCCCTCAACACAACAGACCTACTCTGGGCTCTTCTGTGTCACTGTCAACCCCTACAAGTGGCTGCCAGTCTACAACCAAGAAGTGGTTCTTGCCTACAGAGGAAAGAAGAGAAGTGAAGCTCCTCCTCATATCTTCTCCATCTCTGACAATGCATACCAGTACATGCTGGCAGGTAAATTATCTATTTTTAGCCTTCATTGTGTTTAAATATTCAACACAGATGCCATTACATTTTTTACTGATAATTTGAAAAATCTCTCTTGCAAACAGACAGAGAAAACCAGTCTATCCTTATCACGTAAGTCACACAACAAACAAAAACCTCTTTAGTAGTTATGGATCATTGGTCTTGGTGTAAAATTTTCTGTCTGTCTTCTCCTCAGTGGAGAATCTGGTGCAGGAAAGACTGTCAACACCAAGCGTGTCATTCAGTACTTTGCCAGCATTGCTGCTGTCCCAGGTGGGAAGAAAGATGCAGCAGCTGAGAAGAAGGTCTGTATTTCTTAATATGGTACAACCAAAATATCAATTTAAGTCAAAGTTGTTTTTTTCTTGAAGTCTTTGTTTGTTAATGTCTTCATTTAACAAAACCAGGGAACCCTGGAGGATCAAATCATTCAGGCTAACCCTGCTCTAGAGGCCTTTGGGAATGCCAAGACCATCAGGAATGACAACTCCTCCAGATTTGTGAGGCTATTTGATTAACATTAATTGACTGTAAGTTTTTTTTTTCTTATCTGAAATATAAATGAACACTATTCCTCTTAGGGTAAATTCATCAGAATTCATTTTGACAACCGAGGAAAGTTGGCCTCAGCTGACATTGAGACTTGTAAGTAAAACTCCATCCATACATCAATACAAGATGTGACCAGTTTGTTTAAACAAATGTATTTGTGTATAAACCTACTGAATATGTAATGTCACATCAAGGAGTGAGAGTGTGGCAATTACTATAGCTAAACCTGCACTTAGAGCAAATTGTTTTATATCTGATACACAATAACATAAAATATATTATACCTCTAACAGACCTTTTGGAAAAGTCTCGTGTGACCTACCAGCTCAAAGCTGAGAGGGACTACCACATTTTCTACCAGATCTTGTCTCAGGCAAAGCCTGAACTTCTGGGTATGTATCTGACATAAATTCTGTGAATTTCAAGAGCCATTAACAGTGATTATTACTGTATTACAATACAGTAAGCTGTTTGATAAACATTTTTTAAAATTTCCTCCTTAGAAATGTTGCTTATCACCAACAACCCCTATGACTACGCCTTCATCTCCCAAGGAGAGACAACAGTAGCCTCTATTAATGACTCTGAAGAGCTGATGGCCACTGATGTGAGCTGAATCTTCAAACACCAGTCAAACATTTATAAATCAACTTTAACAATGCCAGAAATGCATTTTTAATCATATTTCTTTTATTAGGAAGCATTTGATGTTCTGGGTTTTACACAAGAGGAGAAGAATGGCATTTACAAGATGACTGGTGCCATCATGCATCACGGCAACATGAAGTTTAAGCAGAAGCAGCGAGAAGAGCAGGCAGAAGCTGATGGCACTGAAGGTTAGAGATGATTTTTGAAACAAAAGCCAACTGTGATAAAGGAATCAGGAAAAAAAAAAGAATGATGAGGACACTGAAAGGCAGTGATGACCTTGATGAATTAATACCACCATTTCTCAACAGTTGCCGACAAAGTCGCTTATCTGATGGGCCTGAACTCTGCTGACCTCGTCAAAGGTCTCTGTCACCCAAGAGTCAAAGTAGGAAATGAGTGGGTCACCAAAGGACAAAATGTCGCTCAGGTGAGAGAATGTAATTTCTTTTCTTCAAGTCCAAGATAAAGATCCACTAAGTTTAACTTAGGTGTTTTTTGTATTTCCTTGTTAGGTGAACTATGCTGTTGGTGCACTGTCCAAGGCAGTGTATGAGAAGATGTTCCTCTGGATGGTAATGAGAATTAACCAATCTCTGGATACAAAGCAGCCCCGCCAGTATTTCATCGGTGTGCTGGACATCGCTGGATTTGAAATCTTTGAAGTGAGAATTTATACAATATGAAACAGTTTTTGGCTTAAGGAGAAAGTATTAACTCTGGTCATACTGTGGACCGTTTCATTACAGTTCAACACCTTTGAGCAGCTGTGCATCAACTTCACCAATGAAAAACTGCAACAGTTTTTCAACCACCACATGTTTGTGCTGGAGCAGGAAGAGTACAAGAAAGAGGGCATTGAGTGGACGTTCATTGATTTTGGCATGGATTTGCAGGCCTGTATTGACCTGATTGAAAAGGTGAGATATTATTATATATTCAGCTATATATAAATATTGATTGATTGTGTTTATTTTCTTTTTCAAACCACTTATATTTTTGTCTCCTCAGCCCATGGGTATCATGTCCATCCTTGAAGAGGAGTGCATGTTCCCCAAAGCCTCTGATGCCACCTTTAAAGCCAAACTCTATGACAACCATCTGGGAAAATCCAGTAACTTCCAGAAGCCCAGAATTGTCAAAGGCAAACCAGAGGCCCATTTTGCCCTGATGCACTACGCTGGAACAGTTGATTATAATATCAACAACTGGCTGGTGAAGAACAAGGATCCTCTGAATGAGACTGTTGTTGGACTGTACCAGAAGTCTACTCTCAAGCTGTTAGCTTTCCTCTTTGCAAATTATGCAGGAGCAGATTCAGGTAAGAATAACCTGAATGTACTGCTTTAACCTCTACTGGGAATGTAAATTTTATTTAGCTTATTTTAGATATTTGTCATTATGAGAATGGCAAAATTGAATCATTTTTCCCATGTCTAATGATGCAGTCTAATGAGTTGTACACTGGTTTATTAGCTGAGGGTGGAAAGGGCAAAGGAGGAGGAGGCAAGAAGAAGGGTTCATCCTTCCAAACCGTGTCTGCCTTGCACAGGGTTAGTAAAAACACATGAATTTGTGTGAATGGTGTCATCATATGGAGACCAGAGACTGTGACTGAGACTTAATTTTAATCTGAAAAGCGTTTCAATAATCACCTAAACTGGATGTTAAACACAGGGTTTAATTACTTCAACAGGAGAACCTGAACAAGCTGATGACCAACTTGAGGTCTACTCACCCTCACTTTGTGCGCTGCATCATCCCCAATGAGACCAAGACTCCCGGGGCCATGGAGAATCCTCTGGTGATGCACCAGCTGCGCTGTAACGGTGTGCTGGAAGGCATCAGGATCTGCAGAAAGGGCTTCCCCAACAGGATCCTCTACGGAGATTTCAAACAGAGGT
>JADIXO010007675.1:0-14786 GCA_020091685.1 Lutjanus erythropterus
TTTTTCTACCTAGAGAGATCAATAAACTTTGTGTGGCAGAACTTTGTTGCTCTTCCAGTGATTTTTCCAGACTTTGCCTGATTCTTCTTTTTGATGGTTTTGAACTTTGAAAATATACAAGTGATAACAGTGGTTTTTTATTAAGGTTTTTAGGGTGTTGTGGCTCTAAGCCCAGACCTTACTGGCCTATTTTTCTGAGCCTTTTTGTCACAACATTAAATGGCGAGCCCGCTGCCGGAGGGGTGAAAATCAAGATAACCTGAAACCTGACACCGGGAGGATCCCCTGTACCCTACAACCACTTGGGTGGCCACCAAAATAAGGTAAGCAGAGCCTTTTTATAAATTCTGCAGTAATCTAAGTGTGTTTGGGGTGCAGGATTCCGCCCAGGTCTCAGGTATTTAATCTTTTTTCCTCACAAAGAACCTAGTTAAAGCTATAAACACAAAATTCATTAATAAGTACTGAAGCATAAATAATATCACTGGAATGGACAGAGTTCTGTCATAAGTCTGTCTTAAGTGTTTCTATGTTTTATGTGTTCTGTGTAACCTGAGTGTACCATGGTGCGGAAAGAATGGATGAATGCCTGTTGAATGTGGTGATAACTCTTTGGATAGTGACAGTCCACATAATCTTTGGAGCACTTATCTGGTGTTGGGTTGTATCACATCAGGCAGAACCAGAGGGAGTGTAAAACTTTAAAGGATAGCGTTTGTGTTGGGTACTATGGTAGTGTTTGTGTGTTATGTGTGTGTTAAAAAATAGAAATAGAGGTTTATAGAGTTAAGAGTTAAAGTGCACAAAGGGTTGCAGGGAGAGGGACTCCCTTATAATCTCCGTACCTTTAATGTTGAGGAAGTGTATTTAGAGGTTCCTACATTTTTCAGTGTTGAGGAAGTGAATCTGAAAAAACTTTGATCTGTTGACGTTTCCAGATTGGGGGTAGGAAGGAGTTAGAGAAATAAGAGATAAAGCAACCGAGCTGCGGCGATACCGCTTCTAGTTACTGCAGTATGTCAGCTGAGTGCTGGCAGGCTTCAGTAAAGAGAAGGACTGAATGGGCCGCATGCCAGAAGAAAGCGATAGCGGATACCGCCGACCGTCTCTGAACTATATCAGCTGAGTGCTGGCATGTTTCGGCGAAGGGAGGGGCTGAATAGGCTATTGGCTAGGGCGCGCTGAAGTGATCACAGTGTAAATAGTGCTTGTTAATAACGCTCCAGTAAATAAGTTAAAAAAGGTGAATAGGAAACAATTGTATGAACAATTTGTAAAGGTAGTTAGGAGTGGCAGTGCAATATGTGTAAATAAAATAAGAAATGTAAAAGAGCTCTGTATGAAATCTGTGGTGTCAATAAAGTGTAAAATAATGAATAAAATAGTAATAATAGTTCACTAACAGCTGAATATTTGTGATAATAACAGTTAATAAAAATAATAATAAAAGATAATAGGGAGTAGAATAAAGAGAATGATAAAATAAGTAAATATTATAATATTATAATAACTTGTAAAAGTTTATGAATTTGGAAGACATTAGTGATGATGAAATAATCACACCTGATCATTATATAAAAAGTGGAGATAAAGAAACTCAAGGGATAAGAATACATTTTTGGAGAAAGAACATATATTGATAAGAATGGAGTAGAAAGTGGCAGGATGCACAGTTGATCAAGCTAAAATTATGGCAAATTACTACCTTCATAATTTAGAACAAAAGAAGCAAAAATTTCACACGCAAGTTAGGAAGCATTGTTACAGTTGTTGTGGGGTCCTGTATTGGCATACCAATTAGAACCTTGTTAAAAAAATCCTGAATCTCAAATAACCCTTCCGGCCTCGGGATTAAAGATTACGAGGGGATAACGGGAAGAATTATTACAAGGCTGTGTTTCTCTGCCATTCCCAGAAAAGTAAAGTGGGAAACAGGTAAATTTGGATGTTTTATGAAAACCAGAAAGTGACAGGTCCCACCATTTTGAATATAATCATAGAGAAATAAAATACAAGGACGCTATCACTATCGGTAAAATAATAGTGTTAATACGAACTGCACCAGACGATAATCAACCTGAAATTCCCAGATCTCTAGCCAGCAGTGCTAGACAAGGCTATATGGGGCTCAACAGAGCAAAACTACAATGCAAGGTCCTACACCTTCAGACATAATTGCTAAGAGACACCCAGAATGCAATCCAACATTGTATGAATAAATGGCACAAGAAGCACTGTAAATACCGCTGGCCTGAGGAGGGTACCTTTGATATAGCATGTTGTGAAGAAGTAGAAACAAGACTGAGAGATGTTGAAACAAAAGATGCCATGACCAAGGAAAAAGAAAACTAAAAGAAATAAAGAAAGAGAAGTCTTAGGCTGGTTCAAGAAAGAAGGATTTCATAAGCAAATGCTCATGCAACAGGAGCAGAAAGGAGAAGAGGAGACACAGATTCCAGCACCGTCAGTGCCCATTCCCCTCCCTTATGAGCATACACACACAGCCAGTGCAGGTCTGTATCTGTGAGAGAACTAAGAGAGATAGAAGGCCAAATGAAGGATCTTTCACTTTAACCCTTGCTGAAACACATGAGAGAGCAGTGATTCTGAGGGAGGAGAGACTGAAGAAGAGGAGTTGAGCGAAGAAAAAGAGGTAAAGAAATGCTGGGAGACACTGACGGACACCTCATCCACTTCTGCCAAAGAGAAGCTCAGCTGAGAATGACAGCAGCACAACTGAATGAATAAATCTACAGCAGAAAAGAAAAGGAGAGACAGAGAGCTCTTAAAGAAATAATAAAAAACAAGAACAAAGCTTAGACTTTTTAGGGAATCACAACAGAAACTACAAGAAGCTAAAGCTAATAAAGCAACACATAGAGATACGAGTGAATCACAAAGTGTAATGCCTAAAACAGTCAATCGTAGCTTATGGAGAGATAATGAAGCTGACAGAATGTCCTCTAGGACTATGATAGAGGAAGAAGAATATTCTGACATAGAGCCCGTGAGGAGGATAGACAGCAACCATACCCTAGAGTTATGCAACGTAAGGTAGCTACCTTTGCTAAAAATACAATCTGCCCTTTGAAACCCCACCTCCTAAATATTATTCACCCAGGTCTAAAGTAATGAGATCACAGTCCTGGGAACGAGGCCCAACATTATTAGAGTCAGAAGCTGATTCAGAAGCCTCTGAGACATGCTGTAAGAAAACCAATGGACTGTGTACAGATACATTAGTGGCAGAGTGTGTATAGAGAATAAAGAAGATGCCTTAATCAGACATGAGGAAGCACAACACAGACGGATGAGGAGATGAGAAAGCTTGTGAAGGAGCAAAAAGAATTGAAGACTCCTTAAATGAGACTATTTCTAAATGTGGATTTATTAAGCAGTCTCTACAGAGCCTCAGACACTGGCAGAACCAGTACAAAGTCAAGAACAAAGGAGCACAACTCGAAGTGGAGCATATTATCAGCCATTAACTACTTCCACACCTAATGCAGCCTGACACTCAAGAAGAGAGAGGGCAAACTTGTGTCCATTGAGCAAAGGTGACCAGACACGTTATGTGCCATGGTCCTTATGGACATGGTGGGACTAGCTGGCAGACTGCCTGAACTTACTGGTGGAGCAAATAAATGGATTACTGCACTGGAGGAAAGCACAGCAGGTGTGAGACTGGCCTTAGGAGATATAAAGGCCCTGCTTATGCATATAGCAGGTAAACACACCACTGAGGAACTCTTTGAGAATGCTGGCATTGGAGTGGCAACAGGAGGAAATGCAGTAGATGATGTGGCATTTGGTCCTTATCGTGAGCTGTGGAAACAACTGAGAAAACATTATCCAGAGAAAATGGATCCCTCCAAGCTAGAAGGAGAGGTGTTGGGAGAGGAAGACTGTCCATTAAGTTTCTCCACACTTTCCAAAGGAAATGGAAAGATGAAACAGGTAGCGTGGAATGCTAATGACACCACACAAAGCCTGTTCAAACTAATGGTGAAAAAGGCCATGCCTAAAGAAGTGCAGACACGCCTAGACAATGTTGTGGGGCTGATGAAAATGGATTGGCCTTTGTTTTCTGAGCATATTGTACATCATGTGGAGAACCAGGAAAGAGGAGCAAAGAGGAAGAAGTCAACCGACATTTGGCCAATAAGCTAACTCAGCTCCAACTAAATGAGCTGACCAAAGGGAAGAAAGAAAAGGCCAAAGCTCAAGCTCCTGTAATAACTGTGGCACCTGTGCACACAGCCCCTTTGACCCTCACCTCCGACCCTTGCTCCACAGCAGCCACCTCCAAGTCCAGCCAGCCCTCATCAGACTCACCAACCACAGCTTTGCCTCCCATCCATGTGCATGTCAATCAGCCACCTCCATATAACAACCAAGAGAACAACTATCGTTCCAGAGGGCGTCCAGGATACAGGGAAGAGGAGGCCGCTTCAGAGGAAGAGGAGGCCTGCCCCAGCAGAATTATGGCCTCTCACAGTCCACACCACACCTTGTAACATCACCACCACAAGCACAGAGATGATGTTTGTTGGGGATGTGAGCAACCAGGCCATCGTCCGTGACTGTCCAGTCAACCCTTGGATGGGACCAGCAGCTGAATGGCAATAGGGATGCCTAGAGAAGCCTGAGGGGAGATAATGTCACCAGTAATATCATCCCAACCACAGGATGAGCCCACTGTATCAGTAACAATTCAAGACAAAGACTATCCTTTTATGGTGGATACAGGGGCAACATATTCATGCATTGGAAAAGAAGGCTCAGGGCTCTCTCTAATTCATCTATAAAGACAATAGGCTCTCTGGGAAATCACAAGTAATACCCTGACACAGCCAGTTCCAATGCTGATTGCCGGAAAGACTGTACTAGCTCCGTTACTTTATTCAGCTAACACCCTGTTAATTTATTAGGAAGAGACATTTGTGTCCACTCAAAGCTAAAATAATGTGTACTCAAGATGGACTTTATCTTGACTTTCCTGAGGATTTTACTGGAACAATGATGCCAGCCATGACACAACAAACTGATGAGCATCTGACACAGCCTACTGTTTTTTGGCTGAGACTGACACCTGAGGAGTCTCATTTAAAACAGATATGGAAGACATGGCTACCATGGGTAAAGACTAAAATGGGACCAGCAGCGAGCCAACACTACCTCTACATTGCACATTGATGTTTGATGCTGATCAAAGTCACATGGACTATGTACAATGTTGGGATGACATGATCAGTAAAAGACCATTTTTACTTGAGAGTGAAGATATTTATTTAGGTCCCCAAGGTGTTGCAGCAGCAGTTAAATTACCTAAAGAAATGCAAGAGTGGTTTCAAGTAACAAATTCTGTGCCCATGTAACCTTATTAATAGCAGAAGGTCATGAATCTCATGAGCTGGGTCCAATGATTAAAAATGCCTTAAAGGTGTCAAATTGGTCTCCTACAGACAATAAATGTATTCACATTTCAGCTGACAAACAGTTCATTAGAATATCAATAAAAGTAGGTGATGAAGCAATAGCAGAAAAGGTTGTGTTAGAAGAAAGATCATGTACACAAATGATGATAACAGCAGCCCAAGAACAATTATTAAAACAAGTTCCACACCAATTATGGTCTAAACATAAAACAGATGTGGGACTGGTAAAATCTGCTCAGCCTGTTCATGTAAAAGTAAAACCAGGGGCCAGGTTGCCCTATCAAAGACAATATCCTTTGCAACAACATGCTATAGCAGGAATTAAACCCACAATTGAGGGTTATTAAAAGCTGGAGTATTAACAAAGACCAGAAGCCCTGTAATACACCTATTTTTCCTATAAGAAAACCACATTCTAAGGATTACCGTTTGGTGCATGACTTAAGAGCTGTTAATGCTGTCATAGATGCTGAGACACCAATTGTTCCAGATCCACATACTTTGTTGTCAAACATTCCTCCAGATGCTTGTTGGTACACAGTCATTGATCTATGTTCTGCTTTTTCAGTGTACCATTACATCCAGATTCTCAGCACTTGTTTGCATTTACTTACCAAGGTGAACAATACACATACACCCGCTACCACAAGGCTTTTCTGAAAGCCCGTCAGTCTTTAACAAAGTACTGACTCAAGATCTGCAGGGCCTTGATGTCCCAAGTACTGTATTACAGTATGCAGATGATTTATTGATTTGTAGTTCTTCAAAATTACAGTGTGAAAAAGACTCCATTGCTGTTTTAACTGCATTAGCCAATGGAAAGTAAGTAAAGACAAACTCCAATTTTGCAACAACAAGTTGAATACTTAGGACAACTTTGTGGGGACAAGAGGCTCATAGCTCCTCACAACTTGAAGCAGTGTCAAATGCTCCAAAACCAGAAACAGTGGGCAAATGCTTTTTGGGAATGACTGGGTTCAGTAGACCTTGGATTTGTGATTATGCAATTAAAACTGCTCCATTGAGAGCTTTAATCAAAGCAGCAGGACAAACAAACAATAAAGCTCAATTGTCCTGGACTGAGGCTGCAGAAGGTGCATTTTTAGCTCTTAAAGGTGACATGCAATCAGCACCAGCTGGGAAATCCAGACTATACTAAACCTTTCCATCTTTATGTTGCAGAGAAAGCTGGATATGCCTGCGCTGTGTTAATGCAAGATACACCTACAGGTAAACAACCTCTGGCTTATTATAGCACAAAACTGGACAACATTGAAGCAGGACTGCCACCTTGTTATCAGGATTGGCAGCTGCATTTGCATTTCAGAAAGCATCATCTTTGACTATGGGACATGCAGTAACTTTGTACACATCCCATCAGTTACATGCACTGCTTACAAGTCCACGCTTTGTTCTAACGCAAGCCAGACGACAGGCTATGAAGTAATTTTGGCTGCCCCTGAATTAACTATTCAGCGGTGTAATGTAATAAATCCAGCTACAAAAATGTTGTTGCCAATTGATGGAACACCTCATGATTGTGTCCAAGACACAGATAAGTTCATGCGCCACAGAAGACCTGTATAATGAACCAATTTCAGCTGACTTGACCTTGTTTGTTGATGGATCTTGCTTCCGTAATGAAACTGGTATGCATGCTGGCTATAGCATTGTTCAATTAAATGTTAGGATACTTTGCAACAATACAGTCACAAAAGGTTGATCAACCGTGCTCGCCCAATTAGCTGAAATAAAGCTCTAACTGCTGCATGTAAACTTGCTGCAGGAAAAGAGTTAATATATATACAGACTCTGCATATGCTTATGGTGTATGTCATGTACACGCTAATATCTGGAAACAAAGAGGTTTCCTTAGAGCTGATGGAACACCTGTAGCACATGGGAAGCAGTTTCACAACTAATTCAGCGTTGTGTCTTCCCACAGCTATAGCAATCATTAGTGTCCAGCACATCAAAAGACAGATAATATGATTGCTAAAGGAAATAATCTTGCTGATGAAGCTGCAAAACAAGCAGCCAGGTAATATAATGGCTCCAATTTTGGTTGAAGAAGATATGGCTCCTATTACTACTCTAGAATCATTAGTAATAGCCCAAAATAGAGTATCAGAACAAGAAAAACGCTTGGGTAAAGGGGGCGATTAGAACAACAGAACAAGGACCAGCAAATGGGTTATGGAGAAGTTCTCATGGTCATTTTGTGTTACCAATCTCTGTTGCGCCATGCAATCATGTCCACACATGGCATTGATCATTGTTCAAGAGGTGAAATTTTAAGAAAACTACAACAAGTATGGTGGTCACCTTACATGGCAGCAACAGTAGATAGAGTTTTAAGTGAATGTGAAATATGTGCACAATACAATGTCAGGAAAGTGTTTACTGCTCCAATAGCTCATATTCCAGTTCCTGATGGTCCATTTAGACACCTTATCATGGATTTTGCTGATATGGGAGTTGAACAACGTGTTGGTAGATACAGATATCTTCTTGTTGTTGTTTGCAGGTTCAGTAGATGGGTTGAAGCTGCTCCGCAAAAACAGGATCATAAGACAGTTGTCAAATTTTGTGTAGGGAAGTTTTTCCAGGTTTGGCCTACCAGACACTCTTTCTTCTGATAATGGTCCAAGTTTTGTATCCAAGGTAGTACAGGAAACTATTAAACAACTAGGTATCAAACAGAAGTTTGGTAGTGTTTATCATCCACAGTCCCAAGGATCTGTTGAAAGAGCGAATGGTGTTGTGAAAGCAAAAGTAATTAAGATTGTGCGTGACAGTGGTGGCAGACTAACATGGGTTGATGCTTTGCCTTTGGCTCTAATGGCTTTGCGCTCACAAGCTAACAGAACCACGCATTTAACACCACATGAAATGCTAACAGGTAGACCTATGCCACTGCCTTATTTGAGGGGTCCTACAGAAGGACCCCACTTGCACAACTGGAAAATGAATTGTCTGATTACCTAAGACATTTAACCCATATCCATAAAATCATATTTCAACAGGTGAAAGGTGCCACTGAGAATCGCACAGGTGACGCTTTCTGACGAGGGTCAAAGGGTGCGCCCAGGTGATCTGGTGTATGTTAAAGTTTTCAAGCGAAGGTGGGATCAACCTCGCAGAGAGGGACCATTCAGAGTTACTCTTGCAACCCCTACCGCTGTTAAAGTAGACGGTAAGGACGCGGTTCCATCTTAACCACTGCTGTAGGGCGACGACCCAGCGGGACCAGCACCTCCACGAGAACGAAGCGTGGTTCCCTGGGCCGACCGGGATGGCCTGGCCTCCTACCCCTATCACCCACCGATAGACACAGCACACTAGCCTATCACCATCACAACAAGAACCACAAGGAACAAGACACTCAGCACGTTTAGCTGCTAGCCTATCACCATCACAACAAGAACCACAAGGAATAAGACACTCAGCACGTTTAGCTGCTAGACGACGCTGCACAAGAATCCACACCAGAGACTGAACCAGAGACAGAAACTGAGAGTAGTGGGTTATTAGGGAGAGAATTGAAGAATTTAGCACCCTAGTTCACTTAGTTCACCACACAGTAATCTTGAGGAGCCCAAGAAGAACAAGAACCAGAGTCAGTGTCAGAAGGAGAACTACTTAAGTGGGTCAGAATCAACACTAAGCGCAGAAGAAGGGCCTCACAAGTTTTGCAGGAAAGGCTAGAAACTCAAAGCCAACATGAAGAAGAAGAAGCAGAATCTTCAGGAGACTAATACAATGAACCCTAGCGCCAATAACCTTTACAGTTTTTGCTTTTGTGTTAGTAGGTGTCACCTCACTTTAAACAATCCTGAAAGGCCAGAAGATGTAAATGTACACCGAGAACCAAATGGCCAACTGATTGATTTGCGTTAGCTATGGAGCTGTAGCCACCAAACAAGGGCAACTGCCAAAAGAGAAACTCTAAATGTAACATATGTCCAAACTACAGCTAAAGAATGCATGCTCACGTTGGAATCAAATGGGACAAAATTGGTAGGAATCATTGCAAGCGCATGTGAGGGTGAAGGAATGGTAACAATCAGAGTGCAGTGTACATATAGAGAATGCAAAGATGAGGACTCACAAAGAGTTCTAACAACTAAGGTAGCAGCCACGCTGAGGTTGGCTCATCACAAGACTAAAAGGGATGTACAGGCCCATACTATGTACAAGACTGAAATCATCCAGACTAGCTCTTTAAAAACAACATGTTTTACCAATGGCTAAAGTACTCAGCTAAACAAGTTAGCAATAACTCATGTGTGGCCTGCTACAGGAGAAAGGGAATGCCCATTGTTAGACCTCTCCCAGGAATAGACAAATGCACCAACATAACAACATGTTTCATTGAGTGTGTCATGAGAATGATGATAGGACAAAAAGCCACAGTAATCGTACAGAAATCTGTCCTGTTAAATTACCGACAAATCTCACTGAACTGGAAAACTATCAAGTGCCACCAGCAGTCCAGGTCATAAAGGACTGTGTTTCCATTTTGTTTTATAAGTAAGGAGATGTAGGGACAGTGTTGTTAAACTAAACAAAACTCAATCGCACGGAGGCTGAATATTCTATCCAATGCAAGTACATATCCACTGTTACATCTGGTCTGCCAATAACTTCAACTTCAATATGACAATACCAACTAAAGTTTGCAGCACGAGTCCAGAGGCAAAAATACAATGCGCACAGGTGATTGATGCATTAGGAGGATACATTCTAGGATGGTCAAACAACCATTAAGTGTACTTTTTCAACCTCATTCGCACCCAACCCTTAGCTGATATTTTTGGCTGTGTGACTCAGACACCCAATTAAAACTTGTATTACTCACGACTGGAAAGGATATGTACACCAGTAATGTTAACAGGACCAATAACCATCTCAGCCTCCCTGACAGGACCATGTTGACTGATACACACTTCCTAACTAATGATATACATAAGCAGGCTAGCACGCCACCGCAGATGTTAATGCTCACACAGAGTGGACAGAAGATGCAAAATGTTTATGTTACATAGATCAGACACCCCAAGGAATACCCTCAGAGATAGCCATAGGCAGTGATTGGATCATTTCAGGAAGAATTGCAGGATCAGTGCCAATATGGGATCAATAGTAAATGCTCAGTACATAGCTCGCAACAGTAGATGGGTAAATTACTTATGGTACAACCAACAAAGGTTCATAAATTGGACCATAGCTGCCTTTGAAGGAGTAAGTGCACAGCTACATGCTACTTCACTGATGACTATGCAAAACAGATTAATTATAGAGACCATGTTAGCTGAAGAGCGAGGAGTTTGTGACTTGATTGGAGAAGAATGTTGTACTGCTATTCCAATGCACACAGGCGATGAAGGAAATCTGACCAGGATCTTAAAAAGAATGAAACAAATGAGAGATGAACATGTGCAGAATTCTAACTGGAACACACAGTTAACATCTCTGTCTGAATGGTTCTCGAATCTCTCCTGAGGGGACTTTAGGACAATAGGGATAGTTCTGGGGCATTGTTGTTGATACTTCTTGTGGTAATTTGTTGTGTATTAATTGGTCCAGATGTTAGTTAGAATGATCAAGGTTGTTACTGGACAATTCCCTGATAGCAGAGCAAAATGTCAATGTAGTGATAACAGGACCAGTGTATCAGAATGAAAATGACATGTATGAGCCACCTCAGACAACTGGTATGAGGAGATGCTTTAAAGAAATGAAACTCTGGTGTTATCATTCCTTGTGTATATATTGTGAAATAACTAATCACAATCAAATTGTATAGTATGATAAGTAAACTCATTAAGAAAGTATGTTAATATTTGAGCTAAACATTAAATGTTTGTGTGTTTCAGGGTAAATAGGCTGGCACGTATCATGATGAGGGTACAAGAGCCTACTACACAACCGCCATTGGCATAGAGTAATAAGAAACCGTCGACGCCCGATACATCCTGTCTCAGGTGGTTCGGGAGTCCGCCAGTGATAGTGTTATAACAGGATTCCAGCTTACTAGGTTTGGCTCTATCGCTCCCAGAGGAAGTCAGGCTGTATTATCTTATGCCTTGCCGCCACCCCCTATGCACTTAGAACACCAATACGTGAGCTGTACCAACAGGACAGAGAAGAGTATGTCTTACCAAATGGGTTCTTCAAGAGAGGTCTTTGTGAATATGGAGGCTATATGTGAGGACGAGGGCACAGTTTGAGCAGTCACCTTGGCACATGCCCATCTTCTTCTTCAAAAAGAGAAATAATCCTCATAAGATGGGAGAGACGCCCTGTTTAGTACTGAAAGGTCACCATACTGACAACCACATGTGCCATGTTACTTAACCCCAGAGCACCGTTCGTAGGGACGGCCTAGAAAACATACTCAGCCCATTCGAATGCCCTAATGGCCTGACTGCACCTAACTTTATCACTCTTGCTTATGAACGAGGGTTTATGGCCATTTTCCCATCAGCAGAGGCACACCATTCAATCAGATGAAATGGGTTAAGCCCAGTCCTACCAGTTGCTAACCCTTTCCCATAACTTTCACTCTTAGGGTCCATATACATAGCCATGACTCATCCCACAGGAGACAGACGGATTTGAAACCCCTATAGAGCTGCACCACCATCCTTCCTCACAGCATCAAGCACCTGAGTGCAGATCATTCTCTGCTGCTGATCCATGCGAACCTAGTGCGAACTAACCTGCGGCAGATGAACAGAGAGGCAGTGGCACACCATCTGATGGTTCCACCTCCAACCAACAGATGACAGGTGGCAACCCATCATGGCTCCACTTCCACCTCCAACAGATGGCTCAATGGCTCCACCTCCACCCCTGCAACAGATGGCTTCAGTGGCTCCACCTCCACCCCTGCAACAGATGGCTTCAATGGCTCCACCTCCACCCCTGCAACAGATGGCTTCAGTGGCTCCACCTCCACCCCTGCAACAGATGGCTTCAATGGCTCCACCTGCACCTCCACAGATGACTTCTACTGCTCCAGGACGGCTGCACCACTGCCCATTCTTCAGGTCCAGACGCCATTCGGGACTCCCGTTCGGGACAGGGTTCAACCACAACCATCCACATCTGGTACATGGCCACCACCCACTCTCCCACTCTTGTACTTGCTTCAAGGGGCTCACCACAACCCCGTGGACCAGTGCAGACCCCTTGCACTGACAGCAGTGATTCAGACTCAGATACCCCCTTCCTCACCAATCTCTGAGAGCCATGTTGATAATACAGACATTCCCACCAAGCTGGCCACCTAGACACTGACCCTGCATCTTTAACCTTTCAAACAGCACAAAACACTCTGCTGCAACTTCCAGCTGAACTTAAAAAGATCTTACTCCTGAATCTCCAATAATGGATTTTGTGAAAGTGTGTGGGGCCATTCCCCTATTAAGTACAGACTGGCTTGTAGAACATGGCCAAAATTAGCCACGACCTTATTCGCTACCTGACGCCTACACATTCAGGGCTCTATCGCAAAGACTAGAAACATGACACAAAGCTTACGTGCAGATCGCACAGTTGACCAAGGACAACGAAAATTTGCGAAAGAATCTAGATACCACACACACGGCACATATCGCGCTTGAGGGGAGCTGTGCAGTCTGATGACAAACCTGTGGAATACTAAAAAAAAAAAAGAGCCCAATTACCCAGACTATACACCCTTATTGCCCATTCATGACCCCTGGCCCCTTGTCTATGTGCTCCACCACGGTGAGACGATGACTCCATAAGTCCCATTTTTGTACATAATTGCTGATTATTCCCAAAAGAAGAAGCTTCTGGATTATATCTTTTACCTGTTTTTTGAAATGAGAAAACAGTTCACTCTGAAGAATATATGACTGCCAGTGGACTGAATGGTGAATTTGTTGGATGCATGAAACAGGTGTTAGAAGTTTTATGTACTGTGTTCTCATGTGCTAATTTGATGATGTATTGTGCCTCTCTCATGTTAATACCTTATAGACTTCACCATATGTTGCTATTAGCAGCTTGATGTTGAATATTAAGAGGGTTTATTGTTTTACAATAATGAATGATGATTAGGCAGGTTTTGCCATTATTGGCGCTGTCACCACTTGTAGGACCATGATTGCTTATTTAAGCACCAAGACTAACTCTTGAGGAGGTTGGGGTAGAAAACAATTCAGAAAAGGTTCATAAAAAAACGTTATGGGGTATCCCCACAAGTTGTGCCTACATGTGAGAGATGTTTGACTTCAATAATGGTTTGAGCTCATTTGTACTTATCTACTTTGTGATGTGTCAGGTAATTGACAAATACTTCCCGCATTTATGTCAATAACACTTTTAGTAGCAGCTTTAATTAACTAATTGTTCTGATTTACCTTGATTCATTACAGTCTTGATTATTATTGATAATTATCAACAGTGTTCTCAATTGTAGTTCTCTGATTACTTTCTTTGATAATTACTGTATATGTTAAATTGCTGTGAACTGCTTGCTATAGGTACAACATGTATTCATAGGGATAACTGGATTATCCAGTATATACAACAGCATATTCTGCACTATGGTACGGCCTTAAGCCTAATATGTATTCAGAGTTAGTAAAGTATATTATTCATGTTATTTGTGAATGTCACACCACTGATTTGCTGATTTGCACTTATATATTCTACATATTCATATTACTGTGTGCCTTATTACTACTACTGATGACATTATGGTCTGGTAATTGACTGTGTGTTGAAAACTTTGGGTGTGGGACTTCTCAGTCCCAAAGGGGGGGACTGTAGTGGCATAATTTTCAACATGATGCCCATTCAACACCAAGTTCACACCATCCAGTACAAAGTTCACTGAACCTTGTTGCAGCTTACTGATAAGATGCTTTCTCAGACTCTATGCCCATCCAGCACAAAGTCCTCTTTCATATATAAAGAACACTCCATTCTGAAGTAGAGTACTGCAGGGAGTTTCACAAGGTAATGATAACAAGGGACCTTGTAGGTACTTTTCAGCCCTTGGTGCTCATCACACAGAGTAATTGTCGGATCAGTTGTTCTTTTCATGTGTAACATTGATCTGTTTTGTCATTTAACTATTTTTAAAAAATATAAGATTAATGTGTGCAAACCTAAGGGAAGTAGCAATTTGCTAGAAAATGAATGATATTATGATTCCATAAGGTAGAATTCAATACACAAATATGTTTGACTGTAAGCCAAAATGTTCAAAGTGGGAGGAGGCTCCTAGAGCCTCCTAAATAGTATATAATAGGGTGTTTTACACCTCTTTCTTCAGTCTAAACCTGGGTTTGACTCAAGCTTGTTGAT
>JADIXO010007684.1:0-13787 GCA_020091685.1 Lutjanus erythropterus
CATATATACACACACATCAATCTCATCTCTTATATATCTAATCTATACAGTATATATAATAGCATCTAAATTATGTTTTAAATATTTTTAACTCCAGTGAACATGACTACATCTGGAGAGGGTTTCTTTCTAGATGTAGTCATGTTCACCCAGACATGCAGGCAGCTCCTCAGGAGCTGAGAGCTGGGCAGCCAGCCTTGTTCGGACACCGTTCCCTGACAGGTCCCTCTCATCCACCTCATTGTTGCCGGGGTCATCCTCATCGTCTGGGCCCAGGCCTTCTTCTTCTTCCTCTTCCTCCTCCAGGATGTCCCCTGCTGCCACACAGATGTTGTGCAGGATGCAGCAGGCACCTACTACTTTTGGGGCAAATCGAGGCCGGATCTCGAGGGCCCTCAAGAATATTGAGCGCCACCGTGTTTTCAGGATCCCAAAGGTGCGCTCAATAATGTTCCGTGCCCGTGCATGGTGCCTGTTGTACCGGGCTTCAACTTGGCCTGTTAATTAGAATTCAGGTAGAAAATGTATTGTTGTATGTAACAACAATGTGTGTGCATGTGTGTGTGTGTAATGAGAATGAGTGTGTTCTTACTTGCTACAGGCTGGCGATATGGTGTCATAATCGCAACAGGACGCTGCAGGCATGGGTATCCTCCATCTCCCAACAAGAAGTACCCAGCTGGTGGATACAGGGCCTGGTGGTACATCGGGGATCTGCGGAGGACAAGTGCATCATGCACCGATCCTGGTTGGCCAATGAACACATCCAGAAATTTGCCTTTGGCATCACAAATGCCCTGCAGGATGACAGAGGGGAAAAGCTTTCTGTTGATGTAGCTTCTCTTCTGTGGCTCTGCAGGAGGAAGAATCCTCACATGGCACCCATCAATGGCACCAGCAGCATACTGAAAAGTATCATGGCCAGCAAGGTGAGCAAAGCCAGCCCCCACCTCCTCCATCTGCTCTGGTGTGGGGAAATGGACCACCCTATGGAGGATAGTCATCATGTCCTCGATGACTTTGTGCACAATCCTGCACACTGTGGCGAGTGGCATGGCAAAGATGTCTGCCGTTACCCTGTAGGAGGTTCCACAGGCAAGCCAGTAGAGCGTGACGAGCACCTCAACTTCATGGCTCCATCCATGTGCTTTTCCCCGGGGCAGTATCTGGAGCAGCATGGTGATGCTGTCCCTGGATAGCCTGAAGGCCGGTTTCAGCTCTGCTCCAGAGAAGAATGTGGCCAGGATAGGCACATTATAATTCATTTGTGCATACCTCTGCAAGGGACTTTGGTCCTGTTAAAAAAAAAAAATTGTTTATTAATTGTTGTTGTTTTTGTGTTTTTAGTATGTAATATTTATTCAATATTTATTTTATATGTATTAAACTTTGTTCTAAATATGAATTGTCTTTTTAAATTTGAAGTGTCTGATATGAACTGTTAAGAATTACAATTACGTTTCCCTCTAACATATGACCTGTTTGTTCAGGTGCTTGAGAACGTTTCTAGTTCTTTCATAACTTCATAGGCTGTGTAAAGTTCTGAGACAAGAAGTTACTGTAGCCTACATGATTACTGTATCACAGACATCAAAATACATCTTTAAAAAAAAAAAGTTTGGGAAACAGTGGGCTAAACCATTTCAATATTAGTAACTTTGTGTTACAGCTCTACAGTGTCAGTCTCAGTAATGTTATAGCCAGGGGTGGAAGTAATTAATTACAAATAGTGAAAGTTTAGTGTATAGTGTATATATATATATATATACATATATAGTATAGTATAGTTTCAACATTGGCACGTTTGCATTGTCCATTATTTATAAATCAATTGTTGTGGCAGTAACTGCACTTCATCTAGCTTTGTTTTGTCTGCTGGAAACATTTGCTGAATAAGGAAATAAAAACTTGAAATGAGAGGAAAAAAAAAGCGCCAATCAAAATGAGGGACAAAACACTTGTTTTGTATCAAATCAGTTATTAACGATTAATTGATTGCTAGTGTTTTAACTATTGGTAAAGCAAAATACAGAAAATTTAGAGCCTCTGGAGAGGTGATGGTGACATCATCAGTTAAAAGTTACTAATAGTCTGAGTAGTTTTTTTTTTGGACAAATACTTTGTACTTCTACTTAAGTATTTTTCTAACACCAGTACTTTTACTTGTAATTGAGTAATATTTTAGCAATGTAATAGTAGTAATTGTTTTTTTTAATGTAATCTGTTTTTGAAAGGTATTTGTCCAGCCAGTATAACCAAGTACATTTCAACATCACCACAAACCACAGTTGATAAAATATTAATCAACATCTCTAAATAAAATGTTGAATGTAGGGGTACCAAGTAAACTGTCAAGTTCTATGTAAATTGGTAGACAGCCTGACAAAAAAGCTCAATGAATAGACAAACGTACTGTGCCAGAGAGACATGCCAGTAAAGCACGCCTCCTCTCCATCCTCCTCTGCATCGTAGCTCGTCTCATACGGATCCGCCTCCTCAGTTCAGAAGCCTCCTCTTCAGCTGTTCGGTACAACGACCCGATGGTGATAGCTGTCATTATCTGATCCATATTATATCTGTTTTTCACCGTCTTAAATCTTAAATCTCAATTTAGCGCCACTACTGCAATCACGACCCTCCACAAACGGTTTTCCCGCCACTGGCTCTTTATATATAGGCCACAAGTCAGTGAAAATAAATATTAATATTTTATTATATAATGAAAACCAAAAGATACAGGGTTGTTTCATATCATATTTCGTTTTATTTCAAATATACATTAATGGTGAAAATAACCGGAAGTGGCTAAGCCAAGCCGAGCTGAGATGATGACATCATCAAGTACGCTGCCGTCCCAATTGCAGAATGACCGTCCTGCGTCCTGCCGTCCTCGAGAGACTGTACTCCCAGGTCGAACTTGCTAAGTCCGAACTGCCAAGTCCGTAAGTCCGAACTTGGCGTACTTGGTATTGAGAAACGGCCAAAGTAAACTTGGCTGCTCAAGGAGAAAGAGGCAAGCGGTGCCTCAATATATCATCCGGGTGACACTACACTCAAGCAAAAGTGGATCTAACGTCAATGTCGGTAAGTATGTAGAGTTTATAGTACGCAAAAACCCGCCACAACAAATCTAACGTTAACTCCAGACAACTTTTTGAGCCGTTAGCCATTAGTGTGTGCCTGTTGAAGGAGCAGACTTTATTTAGGTTAGCAGAGAGAAGTCAGTAGCAGCAGCTCAAAACAAGAAGACCCGAAGTAAAGTGCTCTGGCTCGGTCTAAACAGCCCGGAGTGAGTCTCAGTGTAGTTATTACTGCCAGGCCCTCTGTAACACGTCAACCAGGCCGTCGCAGCCCGGCTGGTTCATGGAGGTAGTTACTATCGTTAGCTCCGCCATCAAAGCTAGCTGAGCTGAATTAGTTTGTGCTGCTAGTTTTGCTGAAGTTAGTTTTCTTTCTGTTCTTGCTTAAAATATCAGTTAACAGTTGTTGCTAGTCCAACAGTGTAAGATATAGTCGTCATTGTAACTTTTCTGTAATTGTTTAAAACACTATATTTTATTTTAGTTGATGATTGGAGGATGAGAAAACGGATAGACCAGATAGTCATGAAGACCAGCCTCCAGTGAGAAAGATGATGGACAGCAGGTCTGCCTGTTCACATAAAGTCAGGTATGGCCCACTAATGATGTATTCAACCACACCACAAGAAGTCATTATTTTCAGTTAATTACTCTGTTGTTTCATAATATTATTTAAATGACTAACTGTAAAGTTATTTATTTTAGAGTCTCAAAGTAATGGCAAATTGTCATATAGTAGAGCTGCAACAAAAAACAAAACAAAAACTCTTCCATTTATTAATCTATTAAATAAAATTAAGTCAAAATTTAGCTTTATGAGTATTTTACGGTTTCATCATTACTTTTGTACTATAACTGACTAATGTTGTGGATACACAAGACATCTGAAGATGTCATCGTGGGCTTTATGAAACAGTAATTGAGAAACTTATGTAAATGATTTGTATACCAAGTCATCCTGAATTAGAGACTGGGGCGACTAACATTTTTCAAAATATTCTTGTAACTCTAATAATAATATATGTGCACTAATTAACTACAAATGATATTTTCACCAATAGGACAAGATTGAAATATTAATTTTAATGCAAGTTACCATTGTGTCTCCATTTCAGGGTAATAGTAAAACAATGGCCACAATTGCTACAATAAGTTGGGGCAGTTTGTAACACTGAAGAAATAAATTATTAAGTCACTGTATCTCAAAACACAAATGTTAAAGTAATCACATTGCTGCTGTCTTATCTAATAATAATGTTACCTAATTCTTATGATATCAGCCACCATATACATTCAAAGCAAAGTATTTACTGGACTCTGAAAATAACATCTCTAGAGATATGTAATCTGTTTTGTGGAGTTAACAGTTAATCCACTTTTAATATTTATCCACCCTTTTTATGAGACTGGCAAAGACATTTAGTTTAGTGTTTGTCTGCCTGTTTTTACCATTTACCCCTAGTTTCATCCACACTAATTAATTAGTTAATATTTCAAATGTTTTAAAATCCTTATATATCTACACCATGTTACACCATATCCACCACTTACATCTACTTACATCAAACTCTGTATAAACAAGAGTGAGGATTTATCAAATCTCAATTGTACATTCAGAGAAAGTTAGCATGAGGCTCCCACTGTCACTTCCATGTCTCAAGTTTTTAGTCCTGGCATTTTGGTTTTAGACCAATTAACTTCCTCTAGCTATCTTTGGAATCTGGTCATGTCTTTTCTTAGAGATGTGCAATGTCAAATGTACTATAGGTATTAAATGACAGCCTGAGAGAAAATCCTTCATGCATGTTTCAAGGTGTTTACAGAGATCTACAGAGTTTCCAGTACAAAAAGTATTCAGTATAGGAACTCCTCAGATCTGATCACCACACACAAGTAAGTGTTGTTTGAGATTCATCACCACCACCTTATATCAGTGCTTACTTACTTTTAGCCCTCGACATGATACTATTACTTTATATAAGTACTACTTCTATTGCTGTGTATGTATGTATGTATATTACATTTTCTCACATAGAGACAATTTGCATTTTCTGACTTGTCTTCTGCTTATTCTCTTTGTCATCTTCCATAGATCCAAGACATCACCACAATACACACTGTGAGTTCTCCTCACTACTCAGTAAGTACAGTCATTCATAATGACAATATGACCATGGTATGGTGTACATTTTAGACATCATCAGATCAACTTGAGACTCCTTTTCTTTCAAAAACCCCAGCAGATACCTGCAAAGGTTTCAGGTCAAAAATGCTTTGTTTGAGGTTTGAGGATTTAATTTTTTCTGAGACCTGAAGCCTCTTTAGTCTAAAGAACAATGTCATTTTGTCTGATGCCTGAGAACTGAAGCAGTGTTTAATGTCAGAAATTGTGCAGTGTACCATTGGCTAATAATTGTTTTCCAACTTTTTGATAAGTTCACAAAAGTCAAATAAATGGAAATAAACTTGTATATTATTTTGAATGCAGTTTGCCCAGTTTCAATTCTCTCTCTATCATTTTTCCTGATTTTTGTGCCCTTCCATAAGTAAATTGAACGGAGGAACATACTGAACTATGGGTCCTAACATCATACCTAAATTTGTTTGTGTGCACTGTTTTCGACTGCAGGTTTCTGACACAGCAGGTACTCTTACCAGGTTCCTGTTGGGGATCTGCAGTAAGGGCTGAGACGGACTGAAGACAGATGACCAGAGCTGAACACCATTGTAATCATCTGAAGGAAACCTCTATGGTTGTTGACCAGTTTAAAGCGATCAGACTAAGTGTTGCAGGTCTGTTTGTTGCTCAGACATTATTGTGGAAGTGATACACACTAATGAATATGGCTAAGTACTGTTATTCACATTACAGAGCTCTTAATTTTTTTTTTGATGTAAGAAATTCATTACTAGCTGTATTGTATATACTGAAATTCCAGACCTTAACATTGTAATTTGCAGCATGACACAAGAACATATTAATATTTATGTTTCCTGCATATCATTCGACACAACTTGGACCTCTGTGTCTCTTTCTTCTGAATGCCTAGAATGTGAATTCAGAACAGCATGTTCATCCTTTTATTCAGTAATCTTATTGTATTAAAGTGTTACTTAAACAACGTTAATATCTTGCCTGTTGTGCACAAATATTCTGAACTTTCTGAAAACCAAATAAATCAGATTTTTTATACAGCACATTTTGAGTTTTTTACTTTAAGTTGACTACACTAAAAGTATTTAAATGCATTTTATTTAAACTTACAATGTTTATTTACTTTGCCTGTCTACCTTTTATACTCACTGTTTTTGAGTTGTAAATAGCATGATTGAATTGAATTGTTGTTGAATTTACTTTCGTGACAGAAAGGTTCGCTGGCCTGGGGAGTCAAGTTCAGCATTCGCTAATGAAACTACGCCATCTAGCATCGGAATGGGTATAAATGTCTCAGACCCCAATATAAGACGGCCCCCACTTTTTTCAGTCTTATTTCAATGCAAAAACAATCTTATATTCAGCCAATACGGTAATATGAATAATTTAGGGCCTAACACAGACCCTTGAGAAACCCACAAGTGACCTTCAATTGATTTGATTTTGCATTGTTTAGTTGCACATGGTGATATCTGTCATCCAGGTAACTTTTCATCCACCTGTATGCTAACCCTCTTATACCATATCTCTCTAGTTTATTCATTAATATACTATGATCAATGAGTGTCAAATGCCTTTTAAATCTGTAAAACACCAACTCTGTTGCATTTTATAGCAACCTTTTTATAGCAAGTTTTTATCATTGATTTGGGGTCCTACTGAAGGAACACATGCATGCACAGCTGCACTAGAAGAACAGCCAGTAGGAGTCCCGGTCTGAAGAAGACTCAGATTTGTTTAAATCTTGTTCTTGTTGTTTGAAACTTTATTTTCAATAATCTGAAAATATTTTATTATATATATTTATTCTAAATTATTTCTCAGTGATACCAAAACAGTATTGCCTACTCTAGCTTTAACTGAATGGATTAAACATTTTTTTAAATTCAACTTGTAAACAAATAACCATAAATAAAGGTAGAGATTGACATCCTATTTATGTTATTTTAATTTTAGATTTTTATTTCTATTATTATTTACTAATGCTGTCTCTGACTGCATTCCAAACTAAAACCAGAGATTCCTGTTTTAGTTGAATAAAAGCTGGGAACTTTAGTTTTATCTTAGTCAAACAAACCACAACTATTATAAGTTAGTTTTAGTTCAGTGAAAACTGTTTAAACATAAAGATTTCAGTAAATCTATAACAGCCAAAATCACTCATTTTTGACATTGTAGTAAAACGTATTCACATAAGATTTTATGTTATCATTATCTGATCAAATGAAACAAATGGATGGGATTAAATGGACCTTGTGGTGAAAACTTTTCTCAAAATCATGTTATTTGTTCTGCCCAACATTTGCATATCGTTGGGTGTGATAAACTCTGCACCTATGAGGTTATGTTGCCTAACCTCTTAAAGTTCCAGCTTATTCTATCACAGTATTTATCATAGGTCAAACAGGCAAAAACACAACTTTAGTTTCAATTCATTAATATCCAATTTATTTAATTTTAGAGCAAACCAATCAAAGTCCAAAATTGATTTAGTATTTTTTTGGAGTAGGAGAAAACCAGAGCACCTGGAGGAAAACCTACTCAGACAGGGAGAACATGTAACGCCACAGAAAAGCCCAGAGTGAACCCAGGACCTTTTGCTATGACGTCACAGAGAGGAAGGTGATAGAGAGAGGAAGAAAATGGGGGAAAAAATGAAATAGAAAAATATTAAAGGTCCCCTGTCATGGTTTTCTATTTTTTTGAAGAAAAACAATGAGAAGGGAGAGAGTGGGAAACCAGTTGCTCCATATTCTTCCTTTGTGGAATAGAGAGCAAGCGTTCCTGACACACAAGTAGAGTCAAGAAAGGTAGATGGAAGTAGGAGAGAGAATCACAGATTCTCTCAGGAGGACAGACCTTTTGGCCTCTGCCGTGAGGATCTGTACCTGAGGCCTTGATTTTGTTGGTCACCTTGTCCTGTCAAATTGATTTAGTTTTTTTTGGAGAGGAAAACCCAGCACCTGGAGTAAACCTACTCAGACAGGAGAGAACATGCAACACGCAGAAAAGCCCAGAGTGAACCCAGGACCTTTTTTATGACATCACAGAGAAGAAGGTGATAGAGAGAGGAAAGAAATGGGGAAAAAATGAAATAGAAAAATATTAAAGGTCCCTGTCATGGTTTTCTTATTTTTTGTAAGAAAACAATGAGAAGGAGAGAGTAAACGTTGCTCCATATTCCTTCCTTTGTGGGAATAGAGAGCAAGCGTTTCCTGACTCAAGTAGACTCAGGAAAGGGTAGATGGAAGGTGAGAGAGAAACGCCAGATTCTCTTCAGGAGGGCGCCTTTGTCCTCCGCCACAGGCCTTACCTGAGGCCTTGATTTTGTTGGTCACCTTGTCCTGTCAAATTGATTTAATTTTTTTGTAATAGGAGAAAACCCGAGCACCTGGAGTAAACCTACTCAGACAGGGAGAACATGCAAACGCCACGCAGAAAAGCCCAGAGCGAACCCAGGACCTTTTGCTATGACGCCACAGTTCTGATGATTGAGCCACCGTCCTGCCCTTCAGAGAAGAAGCTGATAGAGAGAGAAAGAAATGGGAAAAAATATTAAAGGTCCCTGTCATGGTTTTCTTATTTTTTGTAAGAAAACAATGAGAAGGAGAGAGTGGGAAACGGTTGCTCCATATTCCTTCCTTTGTGGGAATAGAGAGCAAGCGTTCCTGACTCAAGTAGAGTCAAGAAAGGGGTAGATGGAAGGTAGGGAGAGAAACGCCAGATTCTCTTCAGGAGGGACGACCTTTGTCCTCCGCCGCAGGATCTGTACCTGAGGCCTTGATTTTGTTGGTCACCTTGTCCTGTCAAATTGATTTAGTTTTTTTTTTTTGTAATAGAGAAAACCCGAGCACCTGGAGTAAACCTACTCAGACAGGAGAGAACATGCAAACACAGAAAAGCCCAGAGCGAACCCAGGACCTTTTGCTGTGACGCCACAGTTCTGATGATTGAGCCACCGTCCTGCCCTTCAGAGAAGAAGCTGATAGAGAGAGGAAAGAAATGGGAAAAAATATTAAGGTCCTCTGTCATCTTATTTTTTGTAAGAAAACAATGAGAAGGAGAGAGTGGGAAACGGTTGCTCCATATTCCTGCCTTTGTGGGAATAGAGAGCAAGCGTTTCCTGACTCAAGTAGAGTCAGAGGTAGGGAGGAGAGAGGATAGTGGGGTTATGAGGGTGAAGTAGAATGATGGTCGAGATGGCGAGTAGAGTGAAGACGGTCATTGTTGGATCTCACCAGGGAACAGCAGCACAAACAACAGCAGAAACGCCGATTCTCTTCAGAGGGGGACGCCTTTTGGCCTCACGCAGGATCCTTACCTGATGCCTTGATTCCTGTTGGTCACCTTGTCCTGTAAAGATAAAACAAACAAAAACAAACAAAAGGTTAGTGTGGAGATACAGAGATGGCAGATGAGATGAAGTTACAGATACACATTGTAAAGGTCCTGATTCTCATGCTTTCAGATCAATTGGACAAGTGAAGGAAAAAGATGGAGGCCTTGTTAAAACAATGCAGTTCCTGTTGCCTTTGACTGTAAAATACTCACCATGACACCTCCATATAAGCTAAACTATTCTTTTCTATGTAACTGACTCTTATCGTCTTTAAAATGCCCTCCCATCTCAAGTAATCCTTGTGAAGGATTCCTGCTCTTCTCATCCTTAGTCTCATTGATAGCATTACTCACAATGTTAGAATCAAGGACTTATGATTGGAAATGATTCTTACCTTGTCATCCTGAGTATAAGCTGTGTCCGTGTCCTCTGATTTGTTGAGTAATGTCTCCATTTGTCTGTCTGAAACGGCTTGGATCTCTTTCCGCTGTTTGCGACAGCACTTCCACCATCGTGGCGTCTTCTTGTGCACTTTGATGGTCAGTACATCTGAGTCATTACTGACAGTCTGACTTGTCTGCTTTGAAACTTTACAGCCATGGAGGATGGTGTTAATTCCTGAGAGCATCTTCTTGCATGCTCTGCAACTGGAGAACTGGCACCAAGTTTTTCATCAACAATGGATTCTTCGTCCTCGAGTGCTGGTGTGGCCACTGACGCAGAGCTGATCTCATCAGTAATCTTTTGACAACGATCGCCTTGAACTTGGGTGGTATTTTGATAGATGTTTCCACGCTAACCACATCACAGAAAGTCATGCCTAAAGTGCTCCCCAAAGTCTGCTGGGTGTTCTTCTCACTGATGTCAAATTTCATCCCGAAGCTCTAAGAGCAGCTTCTGCTTAAACTTCTCCATCCCACGAGGCTGGAAAGTGACACGATTCTGACGGATGGCTTCCTTCAGTGTGTCACATACTGTCTGTAGGATGACTGTCAGAATGTCACACACAAATCAAGTAGCTGGTCCTTCACGTTCATGTAATAAATTCCATGGCTTATTTCAGTCCGCTGCCTGAAAAAAAGAGAAAAGGGAAAAAGTTAAAACACAAAACTTAAAAAGCACACAACAAATATCAGTATTGTATTCAAATGTTTGTAGGATTTTCAGTGATGGAATTAGAAAATACCTTTCTGAAAGGCCCAAAGAAGTCCTTGATTATGGGGTAAAAGGCGTTTTGCAGGTGAACTGGGTTACTGAGAGGACAGACCTTTGGTCTGCTTTCTGAGCAACGATGATGACCTCACTGAAACCAATTGAAACGGTGGGAGACATCTTCTCAGGAGATGAGGAGATGAATTTCAGTTACCGCTGGCTGGTCCATCCTGTCCTGAGAGGACTAATGTTGAGCCCATCTTTGTCACAAGGCCTTCCGCCTCAACTACAGATCTTACTTCATCATGCCCCCTCCTGACGACACTGTACCACCTGTGAGAATCCATTGTGAGCTTCTCTGATAGGACAAAGCTTGGTCTGCTTTCCGCAGCACCGACGTTCTTACTGGAGACAGCTAATGTGATGGGAGACATCTGCTTAGAGACAAACAGATTGATCGCACATCACTGCTGTGTGTCTCATCCACATTTTCTTATCTCTCAGAGATGATGATGATGATGGTTGGGAGGCAATTGTGGGAAAGAGAGGGTCAGAGCTCACGTCTTCACTGCATATTGAGACTGTGGAAGGTGTTTTTGAGTGACAGCCAGTGAAGTCTTGCAGATATCTTTGTCGTCCTGCTGAGAAAGTGCATCGATCTCTGTGTCCTTGATGAATTCCTCTGGTGTGACATCCTTATCTGCTGCATTCACCAGTTCAGTAGGGACAGAGCTCAGGTCTGCTGTCTCCATAATCCATGATCTTTCTTCATCATGTTCTGGTTGGGCTGAGCTGTAGTGCAATGAAGGGGGAAACTTGTGTTTGGTCTTGCATGTCCTCATATTCCATATTATCGACCAACTCCGGGAGACAGAGCTTAGGTCTCCCAAATCCTGTTTTTCTGCCGGCCGGTCCTTTTCCTTGATACCCATGTGAGGCAAGTCTTCCACGCAGACTTCATTTTCTTGTACATCTTGGTGGGATGTCTAGACAGAGGTTTCTTCTCTGTCCTGTCAAAATTGTAAGACGTTTCTGTACTATCAGTTGCATAAAGTTCTACTTCTTGTTCTTGTGTTGAATCTGCCTCTGAATCCAGGTCCTCTTCTGTGTCTTTCGTGCCTCTTCTCTGTACTCTGCAAACACTCGCGGAGTTTAAAAACCTCTTCTGGTGCCTTTCCAGCTTTTGCTGAAAGTTGCAAGCATCTGAGGATTCACCTCAGACTTGGCGTGTTCCTCCTCAGCTTTCCACCTGAGATAGATTCTAACAGCTCTCTAACATTGTCAGAAGCCAGCTCCAGGGCGTCTGAGGCGCACTTGTCGGCAATATCAGAGAGCTCTAAGGGCAGCGGGAAGATTCTGTGTCACTGCAGGAGGTTCTGGAGGTTGATCGTGTCGCTCTGTCTTCTGCTGCCTTCTCCATTTTATCTGGATCTTCGATCGTGGTATTCTGTTGGAAAAACACACAAATTGGGAAACTGTTAGATATTGGTAATACTAGTACAAGTGTTGTATGTAAAATATCGAAAAATGTGCAATATTAGTAAAAGTAGTAAGCAGTAGTTAAAAATTGCACTTGAAAGGAAAATTCACCACTTTTCATGTGACTATCTGATCAGTTTTGATGGTAAATGTGGTCAATTGAAGAAATAAAGGTGGTGCATGCTATATTACTGGTGTGTTAAAATGCTGATTTTAATACTGTAAATAATAAATAATAATAAATATTATAATATTATAATAAATAATATAATACTATTAATAATTAAGTTATTATTTTGTCAGCCAAAACAAGGCAAAGATAACAATCATTCACACCCTCTGGGTACCCAGAGGGGACTAGAAATTCAAGCTGATATAAAAAGTGCTAAATTTTCCATTTAAGTGCAGAACTTGAGTAACTATACTATATGATTGGTTTAATGATTAAACCTACCTTCTGTTCTGAAATCTTTCTTTAAATCTTCTTCCGTGTTGTTTGTTGTATCAACCTTTCTGTCTTCAAAGTTTTGCCTTGAATAGGGTAGGTGTCTTTGTGTGGACTTTGAGTGCCTGGGAGTGAATTAAGATTTTGATGTTTTGACTTTGATGACATCATCACAACAGATGACACACATACATTCCACACCACACACACACACACACACACACACACACACACACTGATAGAAACTTGATGACATCATCACAACAGATTCCACACATACATTCCACACACACGCACGCGCACACACACACACACACACACACACACACACACACACACACACACACGGAACACTGATGACATCACAGATCACCATTTCATTTTCAATTTCAATTTAATCTTTATTGACAAATTTTAGAATTAACATGTTGCCAGAGCAAAAAATAATAAATCTTTATAGACAAAACTTACAATATATTATACAGTAAATATTAAATGTTAAAAGTGAAGAAAAAAAGGACTGTAAAAAATAAAAAGAGCAACAAAATAATAATAAATCTTAAACTGAACTATCTGAGAAAATGTGTTTTTGTTTCTCCTTTTCCATACACTCAAAAAATAAGTAAATAATAATTAAATAAGTGCTCCTGTCCAATATTTAATTAACATGTCTGTGTTAGCTTTGAAACCCTAGTTCACTTTAGTAGGTTTAACTTAAACTGGAGACTTGTTAAAATCAAAAAGTAATTTAAGTAATTTATTCATTCATTCAACCTTTATTTAAACTCGGAAATACATTGAGGTAGAGACAATAAACAAACAAGTAAAACAATAGAAAATAAAAGCACTCTGAATTTCTGAAGAAATTGCGGGTATGAATGCCGCAAGCTGAAGCCAAACTGCAATGCTGCTTTGAATAAAATAAAAGTCTGAAAGATTTGAATGTTTGAATGTTTGTTGAAAGGCTGACGCCTATGGAGGACTAAAAGTGCCAAAATTAAATAAATAAATACATCATTAAATAATTAATTAAATAGGTCATTAATTAATTAAAATTGGAATTAAATGTGTTATTAAATGTGTCATTAATTCATTAAAATACCAATTCATTTTAGGTAAAAAACATATATTATTATT
>JADIXO010007688.1:0-14322 GCA_020091685.1 Lutjanus erythropterus
TCCTATTACAGTTACAGAAAAAAGTTATGTAATCAGATTATAGTTACATTTAGTAAAAACTGAGATTATTTAGCAGGATTATGATTTAAAAAAAAAGAGTAATATGCTACCATGTGCAGTGGGCTCACAGATAGATAGATAGATAGATAGATAGATAGATAGATAGACTGATAGATTGATAGATTGATAGATTGATAGATTGATTGATAGTTAGATTCCCAACCCAAGACTACATTCTCATTTTTTCTGCAGGCAGCTCAGTGATCACAGTGGTTCCTCAACAAGAAGATCCCAGGTTCAACCCCATCCATTCCAGAGTTCACTCATCTTCCCTGCATCCATCTGGGTCTCTGCCAGGAACCTCAGACATCATCGAGATGTGCTCCCTCCCTCAACGCCCTGCAGCTCGGTGACAAACTGACCCCCTTCATCCTTCACCTCGACCCCTCAGGTGAGTTTGAGTCGGTGACTCATTTTTAGCCCTTTTAGCAGCTACCAGCGATATATTTAAGAGATATTTATCTCTCTTAAACCATTCTGGATTCCAAAAAAACATGCTCTGTTGGGTGCATGACATCTGAAACTATCTTATAAGGCGCCATTTATCCTTCTCCAAGCATAACTAAAAATCTCCACTGTTCTGGTTTCAGTCTTTCCAGCAGATGTTTGAAGCAGCAGCAGAGATTTGATCCCATTCATGATGATACCAGAGCATCAGTGAGGTCCAACACTCATGCTGGTGTTCAGGTCTGGACCACAGTCGCTGTTCCAGTTCATCCTGCAGGCGTCGGATGGGGTTGAGGTCGGGACTCTGCAGACAGGTTGTTCCACAGCAAAACTGGGAGAACCGTTTCTTTATGGAGCTGCTTTGTGCACATTGTCATGTTGAAACAGGAAAGAAACAAACACAAACTGTTGACATAAAGTTAGGAGAACAATAATGTCTAAGATATCAATCTGAAAAATATCAATATCAGTTTAAGGAGACTTGGATTAAACCAGACGAGCAGTGTGAAGGCATTTTATGTTTTTATTCTGTTGTGTTTTTAAGTTTGTTGACTGGTCACTATTCACTTCTGCAACTCTGTTTTCCTGTGAAACTCCAGCAGTGTTTTGTGGACTACAAAAACTAAACCTGACCATCAATCAGCGTGAGGGTGAGGAGATGATGACTGAACTTTCATTTTGGGATAAACTATCCCTTTAAGTGAGAGTAAAATTACACACTATTGTTATGTAATTTTTTTTATCTTGTTAGATCTTTTACATCTTTTCATTTTCGTATTGTTATGTATTGTTACATTATTTCGTCTTATGTCACAATCGTCTTTGTTACGTTGTTTTCATTTTGCATTAAAACTAGAAGATGCAAAAGACATAGACATAAAAATGATAAACTAACAAGAGGAAAGAGACGTAAAAACACTAAAAACAACGCAAAAGATGTAACAAGACGGGAGAGGAAGACTCGTCTGCAGAGAAAAAATGAGGTTCAGTTAACTTTGAACAGAAACAGTCAGCAGAAATGACTTTTTACTTTTATACTTTGAAAACATTTCAGAGCCTGAACTTTTTCACTTTCATTGCAGAAAAAAAGTTAAATTTGTACTTCTACTTTTACCAGTCTCTCCTTTTTTAAACACAAGTATCTGTGCTTCTACTTGAGTAAAGAGTGTGTGGACTTTTGCCACCTCTGTACATTAGACACAGAAATTATTTTTGCCCTTTCAAAGCGCTGACTTTTAAAATACCACACAATTCAGTTGATCAAACACGGCTGTAACAATATATAATTAATCATTTTTACTTTTATACTCAGTCTGAGTCAGACAGATTTTTCTGTCTCTTTTGGGCCAAACATGACTCTTTTGAGAGAGTAAAGGTTGCAAACCCCTGGTCTGTGGCGCTTGAAGAACCATTTTGGTTCCCATTTAGCACCTTTATTATTCTGTATGTAACCTCACCTCAAAAAATCTGAATTATCCCTTTAAGATTTCCTTTCATTGGAAGGTTCGGTGCCTTTTCCTCTGAATTTTGCCGGTGGCTAGTCTTGAGCCTCTGTGGGCTACCCTATGGATGTCAGAAAAAGAAAAAGAATCCAAGGTTGCAGACCTCTGGCATTACTCCAAAGAACCATATTTGGTTCCATTTAGCACCTTTATTATTCTGTGTGAATCTCATATATCCCTTTAAGATTTCCTCTCATTGGACATAATCGATGGTGAGGCGCCTTTTGCTCTAAATTTTTCTGGTGTTTAGTCCTAAACCTCTGCAGACTACATATCGATGTCACATCAAAAAAAGAGAGAAGTCTTAAGGGAGAAATTTAGAAATAATTAAATAATTAATTTTGGCCAAAAAATGTTTCATCCAGTTTTGAGAGAATAAAGGTTCCAAACCCCTGGCATCAATCTGAAGAACCATTTTTGGTTCCAGTTAGCACCTTTATTTTTCTGTGTGTATCCTCATACAAACACACTTTGAACTATCCCCTTAAGACCTCCACTCATTAGAAATAAGGGAACCAGAAAACTGAGAAAACTCCTCAGGGAGCGTCCACATACTTTTGGCCATAAAGAGTTTATCCTATAAAGTGTGAAAAATGTTTTACTCTCTGTCTGTCCTGTAGTGTGTGTTTCCACTCTGGTGTGTGTGTGTGCGCGTGTGTGTGTGTGTGTGTGTGTGTGTGTGTGTCCCTTTCCCCGTGATCTCGTGCGTGTGTCCTCGGTCACCACAGCGCGAGACAAACGGGACTTTAGGGCGTAACCTCGCGATACCCCCCCCCCCCCCTCCTCCTCGTCTCTCCCCCACCTCCTCCCCTCCTGTCTCCCTCTCTCGGTCCGCGTCCAGGGGGCGATCAAGCGGCGGGGATGATGGGAGTCCGGCCGGTCAGCCCGACCAGCCTACCGACCGACCTACCGACGCACCGACACGCAGCCAAACACTCCGCTCTGACGGCCAAAACTTCTCTCTTCTTCACCTGCTGTTAATTTGATCCACGAAAGAACAAATAAAAGCAACAGCTGGAGCCGCGAGCAGGACTTTTATTTTGAAGGGTTGTTGATGATCACACCTGAAAAGGATGAGAAGAAATTAAAAGAAGGTGCAGGAGTGTGTTTTTAACGGGATTAAAGCGGGAATAAGAGGCAGCCGGAGCCGCTCCCGGAGGATTACAGCGGCTGAAGTTGTGTGAGGATGCCGGAGGAGGAAACGGAGCAGACGGAGTGAAGCAGCCCGGTGCGCGCTCTCCCCTCCCCGGCTGGACTGAAGCGCGACAGTCCGCTCCTCCGCCGCCGCCGCTGGTGGTGGAAGGACACTTCTGCGCTCCCCAGTGTCCTCATCATCATTCATCTCTCTGCTTTGGATTTAAAACAAAAAAACAAGCTTCTTCTTCACCTTCCTCTTCCTCCAAACACTTTTGTTGTCTTTGCGCTGCGCGGAGTTTGTCGCTCATGGATCGGCCGCCGTGCGCCTCCTCTCCGGATGGGATCTGGCAGCTGTGAGCGGGGCGCGGTGGAGCGGTGATGGTGTGACAGAGAGACATCGAACCCGCAGTTTTTTAACGCAGGAGTTTCACATGTGAGTACACGCGTTTATTTGTTCTTATTGTGTAAATGTTGTTGTGTTCTCGTGCGGTGAACTCTGACCTTTTTAGAGCAGCAACAACACCTGCGACACTGAGGGAAAAATCACTTCTGAAAACCAGAAATATTTAATCTTCTCATTTATTTTCCGTTCACACAACTTTGATTAGTTTGACACCAAATCCAGGCATGTTTTCACTGAAAATGTGCGTAAAAATCACATTTAAAATGTGTTAAAATCCATATTTCTGCACATAAAACCCAAATTTGACGATGAAAGAAGTCATTTTTGGATAAAAACTCCTCCAAGACACAATTTAAGTCGCACTGTTTTGACACAGAGAGACCTGCATGGCGCAGACTCTAAAAAACACGCACTTTAAAGTAGATTTCACCCCATTCATTCTGTTCTCCATCCCTGTTTTGAGCCACTTTCGCCCTCCAGAGACTCCAGTTTCCTCTGTTCCTATGCAACCCCGCTCCTTATCAGCTGTGCCGAGCCGAGCCGAGCCGAGCCGTGCCACCACTTTCCATTAATTAACCGCTTCTGTTTATGTAAGACAGGATACATTTGGGGCTGCTGGTTGTCGTATTTTGGCCTGTTTACCTCTTTGGCACAACTGTAATATTCAAATAATATTTATTCTGGCTGCTGAAGTGCGTCATTGGAGCTCAATAGGATCATTTTAGTACTTTTATCCTATATTACAGCAATTTTATCTGAATTTATTTGACTATATATTTATAGGTATTTGTGTCTTCTTTATCTCTATAATATTGTATTCTTGTAACAGTCCCACAGTAATATTCATGATTTTGATGGCACTTGCATCTCATATTTTATATGAAATCAGAAATATTTTAGTGGCTTCTTAGTATTATAGCATACCTGCATCATGTCTTCCAGTATTACAATTATTTTCAATTTCTCAATTAATTGACTAGTTGTTTTGGTCCAGAAAATGGTGAAAAATGTTGATCAGTGTGTCCAAAAAGTGACGTCCTCAACCTGAAGACATTCAGTTTACTGTCACAGACGAGGAGAAAAAAATACAGAAAATTCACATTTAAGGAGCAGAAATCAGAGAATTTGGACACTTTTTCTTAAATATGACTCAAAAAGATTAATCAGTCAGTTTTTTGGTCCATAAAATGTCAGAAAATGGTGGAAAATATTTCCAGAAACCCCAAGATGACGTCCTCCAATGTCTTGTTTTGTCCACAACCCAGTTTACTGTCAGAGAGCAGTAACGAAACCAGAAAATAATCACATTTGAGAAGCTGAAATCAGAGAATTTGGACATTTTTCTCCTTGAAAATGGCCTATTATCAGGATTGTTGGAGATTAATTTAATATTTAATAACTTGTGGATTAATGGAGTAATTGTTGCAGCTCTGTCTGATATCACTGTAATATTTGTATAATATTGAGAGTTAGTGGAGTGTTTAAATGATACCCAGCTGTGTGTGTAGTGCTCCCATAAGATTCTGTTGGCACTTGAAGTGTGTTTAGCAGTGAACAATGTGCTTATGTAAGAATATGGCTCTGAAAATACAGGATTTATTTGGGTGGACTAAAGGTATGGTTAATATACGGTTATTGTAGTGTGTGTGTGTGTGTGTGGTTGATTTTCTGGATTTGGATTTTCACAACAAGCTGCATCAATTGAGGCTTTTGGTCACAATGTTTTGTCACTTCCAGCAACTGTTCATGTAGAAATATGAAAATTTTTGTTGATTTATTCAGGATGCAAATGGTTTGCTTTAATTTTCTCCTGTTTGTGAGAAAATGATGCTGAGAAAAAAGAAAAAAGAAAAATGCAGGGACAGAATATCAGATTAGACCTGCAGCTGTGATCCTCTGGTGACCTTTGACCCTCACACAGACTGACCGATCTCATACAGAGAGTTTTATATCCGGGTGTTTTTATTTATTTATTTATTTATTTACAGGCAGTTAATCAGAAACGAAACAAGCGTCACATGATGAAAACGTGTAACAGAACAGACTGAACGAGGACAGGATGGAAAATAGAAACAAGGCAATAAACAACAAACTGTTTCAACTGTTTTTGCCTTCGAACATTTTCTCTTTACGTTCACACTGTGAGTCACTCTGTGCTCAAACCTGATTTCTTTCTTTGGCTGTCAGCGATGTGAAGTAACTAAGTACAAGTACTTCATTACTGTACTTTACTTGAGTATTTATTTCTGACAACTTTTTACCTTTACTCTATTTTAACATGAACATCTGTACTTTCTACTCCATAGATTTTCAAAACAAGTTTGTTACTTTAGTTTTAATGCATTTTAGGGGAATTATTGATTATTTTTATTCTGCATCTTTACGTGTCGCCTTCCAACATCAAGACTGATTTCATCCTAAATATACAGAACAATAACAGGTAGAAAGGTTTATCCATCAGTGCACATCATACATGACAGATGTCACAGGACGAAAAACAAAATAAAAGATGTAACATGATGAAAACAATGTAAAAAACGTAGCAAGAGGAAAAATGATGAAAAAGACGTAGAAAACATAAGACAAAAAAAAAAAAAGACGTAACACAACAAAAAACGTAAAAGAAGTGATAACCATACCGGCCAACGGTCACGATTTTCCTGACCTGCAGCGACTGCCAAACTGCCAATTTTCTTTTCGGGACAAAAAGTGAATTCATGAAAGAAAACTGAGTTCATGTCAGGGGGCTGATTATTCTGTTTTCTTTCCTGAGGATCAAAAGTAAAATTAAAAGTATTGAACATGAAAATGCAGCGCAACTTAACATATTTTTCGGTTTGTTTTTTATTCTTTAAAAGTCACGTAATGGAAGAAGCAAAGTCTCTGAAACTCAGATTTTTGGGTCAAAATCCTTTTGACTTTTGAGGCTTCAAGGTCGGCAAGAATGCATCATACAACAAAATGATGTAAAAGATGAAAGAGACACAACAAGACGTATAAAAGATGTAACGACAAAAAGTGACATGAAGGACATAGCATGATGAAAATTGTGTAAAATAAGAAAAAGATGTAACAAGATGTTAAACGATGTAGAAAACATGAGACAAAAACGTTCATAACAAGACAAAAAACATAAAAGACATAATAAACATACCTGCAAACCGTCCTCTGCTTATTTCCTCCCGGAATCTCAATTTTCACACCTTTTTTTCCACTTCATTATCACAACTTGTTTCTGGCACTGACTTCAAAGTCTGCTGTTTCCAACCAGACAAAAATAAAGCTACAGGAAGGAAAAAGGAAAGTTTTTAGCATACGTTTAAGACAACCTGTCAATTATATTGAGAGACAGGCAAAAAGTGAATGCATGAAAGAAAACTGAGTTCATGTCAGAGGGCTGATTATTCTGTTTTCTTTCCTGAGAATTAAAAATAAAATTAAAAGTTCTGAACATGAAAATGCAGTTGAACTTTCCTCATTATTTGGGTTTTTTTTATCCTTTAAAAGTCACAAAATGGAGGAAACGAAATGATGTAAAAGATGAAAAAGACACAAGATGTAAAAAAATGTAACGACAAGAAGTGACAGTGCAAAATAAGAGAAAGACTTAACAAGATGAAAAAGACCCACTGTGACGAGAAATGACCTAAAAGACGTAACAAGAAGGAAAAACAACGTTAAAGAACAGGATGAAAAGCAAGCAGAAGACATGAAACAAGAAACGACATAACAGGAAACGTAGGCGAGTAGAAATGTCCTTCAGAGGACGACTTTTTACTTTTATACTTTTTTCACTTTTCCTGTGGTGAAGAAGTTGAATCAGTACTTCTACTTTTATCA
Organism: Lutjanus erythropterus; assembly: GCA_020091685.1. Lineage (NCBI taxonomy): Eukaryota > Metazoa > Chordata > Actinopteri > Lutjaniformes > Lutjanidae > Lutjanus > Lutjanus erythropterus. The sequence goes on from JADIXO010007688.1 coordinate 7,390, forward strand.
CAGTCTCTTTTTTTGTACTTCTACTCGAGTAAAGAACGTGAGGACTTCGGCCGCCTCTGTTGGCTGGACACACTGTCTTTTAAACGTGACGGACATCAGATTCCAGTGTGAACTGGTCCTCACGGTCCTGAACTGACCCTCAGGTGCAAAAGAACAAGACGTGACGTGCGTCATGCAGCCATACGGAAAGATGGAGGCCACTGAAGTCAGCGTCTGCACTGTCATTTTTAATTTGGTGTGCAGCAGATTATTGAGCAGATCTTTGTGGAGCAACGGTTGCTGCTTCTGTGTGTGTGTGTGTGTGTGTGTGTGTGTGTGTGTGTGTGTGTGTGTGTGTGTGTGTGTGTGTGTGCAGATTCAGAGTCAGGTTTAGGATGTAAAGAGATGCTGTTAACAGTCAGCGTGTGATTTCTTCAGGAGTGATGTGACAGTTCAGACTGAGGTCACCTCTGAAAACATCAGACCTGGATCTGGTTCAGGACCACGTGTGAACGTGGCCCAAGTCAAAACTGAAAAGATGAGACTTAATGTGGTTTGTGCTGTTTGCACTGTGAGTCACATGTGAACCAAAAAAAAAAAAAAAGAAATCAGAAACCTCAGATTTGGGTCACTTTGGCCTGCAGTGTCAACAGAGTCTCAGTTTTACAGTCAGGGTCATTTTATGAGGAAGAATATTAGGAGGCAGGCATGAGGGGAAAAATGAGAGAGGGAAGACTTTTGTAAAATTTTCAGTTTCAAGAATAAAGTCAAAATGTTGAGAATGAAGTGGAACTTTTAACTTAACTTGTCACTGGTATAAGATCACTGTAAAACTTCAGCTTAAAGAAGTTAGTGTCCAGGCTGCTTTAAAAGTAGAAGATGACTGAATTTGAAAAGACAAGTTGAGGTAATTTTCTAATGATTATAAAACAATAAGGTTTGCTAATCAAACTTGCTAAGATAATCAGGTTAAGTTCTTCATTTGACACAAAGATCTTCCAGCTGCTCCTGTTGGAGACATTTTGTTCCAGTTTTGGCTCAAAGACGAGATGAGAAACTGCTGCTGCCAGTGAATTTATTACATTTTAAGAATTTAAAAGCACGACTGATCGTAATGTGAAAGACAAAAGAGTTGATTTAACTACAGAACATTCATCCGACTTATCGTTTCTTATCTGTTGACCGTTATCTCAATTAATCGATCACTTGTTTGGTCCATAAAATGTCAGAAAATGGTGAAAAATGTTGATCAGAACATCCTCAAATGTCTTGTTTTGTCCACAAGTTAAAAAATATTCATTTTACTGTCAGAGAGGAGGAAAGAAAATATCTACGTTTAAGAAGCTGAAATCAGAGAATTTCAATATATATTTTTTTTTATTAAAAAGTGACTCGAAATGATGAATCAATTAATTAATCCTGTCACAGTCTTGTCAATTGAACAATAAGTATTAAATAACTCTATTTAATTTAAAATAAAACACCTATTTCAAGCCTTTCCTGTACTGATTATTGTTGTTATCTTTAATCTGGCGATCATTTCTCCATTAATCAATTAGTTTTTTGGCCACAGATAATTAAAATAGATGCAGATTAATTTAATACTTGATTAATCTTTGCAGCTCTGTTTGTTGTTCGGTTTATTAGTTTGTCCAGCTCTTGCTATTGATTAACTGATTGATTTAAAGACAAAAAATATTGCAATTTTCACCAGGGAAGCATTTTTTCACTATAATTCTATCGTTCCACTATAATCCCCATTTTTGCTCAGTGTATATGTAATCTGATTACATCTTCGGAATGTAGTTAACTTTTTTTGGTATCCAGATGGCGTAATCCTGTAACATGTAATCCATTACTCCCCTAGCCTGAGTGTAATCTGAATATGGATAGGGTTTTTTTTAAAATGTGTAGCATGTTTGTTGGGTAGCGCTCACATTTTGCGGAACCTGGAATTGAGTCCAGGTTTGTACCAGACCTGATGCGTGTGAACCAGTGATTTTTGGTGCTCGTGGTTCTGCAGTAGCTGCTGTGTCGACACCTCAGCACCACCCTGCTGCAGAACTACAACAGGTGTCCCAGCACTGCACCGCCTGCCTCGCATGCATTACATTTGTCTGTGTGTGTGTGTGTGTGTGTGTGTGTGTGTGTGTGTGTGTGTGAGCCCACGGGTGTCCAAACCCGTATTTGGTGTGTTTGTGTGTCTGCCTGTGTGTAGGTGATAATGTGTGTGTGTGTGTGTGTTCAGCTGAAAAGCCCCACACGGTGTTGTGCTGTTTGTTCAGTGTTGGAGCAGCAGGCCTGACCTTTCCTGTGCCGGGCGCTGAGACAACAACACGAGCTGCTGTTTGACGGACGAGGCGAGGCGAGGCGAGGCAGCGCTGTGACTCTCTGCTCTGACATCAGTCCTGCAGGCTGAAACCAGCTTCCTGCTTATTATCTACAACCTTTGTGCAGTAAAGGCACCGTATGAAACCTGAGAGCAGCTCTATAGCTTTTTATCACAGAGGCTGAAAACCCTCCTGAGCCTCACAGTCCACCTGCATTCACCGCCGCTCCGTGTTCCTTCAGTTTGTTTTCATGGCCATTAACTCCCATCAAAGACACAAACGCTCGCGTCACGGCCTGTCCCTCAACACACCACAAAGACTCACACCAAACAAGTGTTTAGTCTGATATGATGTTTTATTATCTGTGAGGATGATTTATTGTTGGTCAGATATTCCTTCATTTTAGATTCAACTGTCATAAATATACCGTCACACACCATCCTGGTCATCAGCATCAGCGCCTGCAGCCCCAAAATATTTTTCAGGAGAGAAGTAATACTGACAGGTTAGCTAGCTAACTGGATTTCTGTGTAGCTAACATTAGCGATTGGTGTGTGAAGTTTAGGTTAGCGGTTGGCCTCTGTAGCTAACGTTAGTGGTGAGTCTAATGTTAGACTCAGAATCAGATGATTTAATCAGGCATAAAAAGGGTTAGCCATACCCTGAGGACCTCGCTTCCTGGTTTAAAAAATACTGCTGAGGCACTGGTAAACTTTCTCATTTTAGACAAAGTCATTCAATAATATTGCTCTCAATAATATCTCAACCATAACATGTCGATTCTGTAGCCCTTCTAAATCAAAGCTAAATAAAAATTATGGTTTAAAAATTGATTAACATAAAGAGACACTTTAAAAATAAAATAGCTCTGTAAGACATCAACTCATGAGTTGACACTGACATTTAATAAAAAATGTAATCACTATAACGTTGGACATTTGAGTTTGATCTTTTGAAATATATCTTCCAGCATAATTGAAGAATAAAAATCTAAACATCTTCAAAATACAGTTTTGTCACAATTCTCAAGAATGAGTGAGCTAAAGAAACACTTCACTGCTCAGGAAGGGTTTGAAAATGTGTAATCTGCAAAGTAATTAGTAACTAAAACTGTCAGACAAATGTAGCTGAGTCAAAAGTTCAGTGTTTGCCTCTGAGATGTGGATCAGAAGAATAAAGTTGCATCTTCATGCTGTGAAAAAGACGATGATGGACAGAAAGAAAAGCAGCTTCAGGACTCCACTGACAGAAAGACCTGGACTTGGTTTTTGGAGGACCTGATCTGGTCCGGCTCAGGATCACCTGAGTCGAGGACATGAAGGTTGAGACTGAAGGCGGTGACTCAGCGTCGTCACACAGCGGCTCCACGTCGAAGCTGAGTCAGGACGGACAGATCTGCTTTAATCTCAGTGATCCTCTCTCACGGAGCCGAGAGGCGCTGACAGTTTAATTATCTGTTATTCCTCTGTTAAAGCAGAGGCTCGCTGAAATACTCTTAAAAGTGACGCCTCCTTTCCTGCCTTCAACAGTTTTACTGTCCAAATCTGGAGAGACGTCGGAGTCAGCAGAGTGTCAGGAGTTAGAGCTCAAATGATCCACTGAACTTTAAAGAAATCTGTTCAGAAAGTTGAACATGAAACCTGTTGAATTAACATTTAACATAAAATCTACTGAGCTCAGACTGCTTCCTTCTTACCTACAGATCTGACAAGAAAGGACTTATTTCTACTAACTGCCTCTAAAATCTGCACTGAATGTGGAAAAAGGTGTCTAAATTTCTCCTTCATCTTAGAATCAGTCATAAAATCACCTAAATCCTCTGGAGCGGGTCTCATTGGACACGTTTAAAGTGATTCTCAACAAAGATTAGTTTAATCTAAAATTAATTCTAATCAGTTTAGCAAAACTAGGTTTAAAATGAGTAAATCCAGTCTTAAAATTAAACAAAGCTCTGTTGCACAATTAAAAACTAATCTCTATTTAGTTTAGTTTATTGATTTAAATGTAAAACTAACAAACATTAACAAAACTTAAAAATTGTTTGCTGGCCAATGTTAGCTAAAAAAAAGTTAATAAAAAGTTACAAATTCTTGCTGCAAAAGCTTAACAAAGTGTTACATTGTTTGCTAACTAGCTAAAAAGTGTTACATTGTTTGCTAGCTGGCTAAAACACTAACAAAAAATTACACTATTTTCTAGCTATCTAAAAGTTATATTTGTTGCTATTTAATGTTAGCTAACTAGTTAACAAAGTGTTAAATTGTTTGATAGCTCACAACAGCTAAAAAGTTAACAAATGTTAAATCAAACAGATGTTTTGAACGTTTCGATATCTTCACTCTTTGTTTCATATGTTATGTTTCTGTGCTGCTGCCTGTTTTGGTGAAAAAAGTTTTAATCCTAATGATTTTCTGCTACTTGTGTTTAAATACAGGTTAAAGAAACAATAGAAAAGAAATTATGAATATTAGAAAAGATTAGTTCTAATTCATTTCTTTTGCTGCAGCAGTTTGGTGTTGATTGTTTAGTTCACTGTGAGAAAAGTTTCAAAATATTCTAAATAAAACGGTGCAGTCAGAAAGTTCAATTCTGAGTAACTTTGGAAGAACTTTGGTAAAACTTTAGTAGAACTTTTCACTTTCATGACAACAGAAGAAACTTCACCAGCTGATGAAGAACATGAGATGTGGCTGAAAGCTACAGACGAAGTTAGAGTCGACTTGAATTCACAGGATCTGTCAGCAGGTCTGGTCAGGATGTGATGGTCAGTTATATAACAGTCCTGTGTGTGTGTGTGTGTGTGTGTGTGTGTGTGTGTGTGTGTGTGTGTGTGTGTGTGTGTGTGTGTGTGTGTGTAGGTCAGCCTGTTGTTTTTGTTGACAGAGTTCAGAGCAGCTTTTTGGACTCATTATCTCATAATTACTTATAATCAGTGTTGGGCAGTAGCGGCGTTACAAGTAGCGGCGTTACTAGTTTAACTACTTTTCTCAGTAACGTGGTCGTAACGTCGCTGTTTTCTACATCAAATAGCTTTTCAGTAGTGAAGCTACTTTAGTGATCAAATAACGCGGTAGCGTCCACAGAAGCTACATTTCCCCACGCATTTCTAAACCTTAAATGCATCTCATCCATGTGACGTCACGTACCTGTCCTCCTGCTGATGGCCGCCGTAGACTGGATACGAAAAGATGTCCGCGAGTTGTCGCTGCGGGGCAGAGACGTGGACGTGTCGTGAATCTCCATGTCCAAACTTTAACAAGTTCATGTTACTGACCGAGTTCTCACAGAACAGTTCCACGTTCCGGTGTTTAGTGTGGAACCACAAAAGAAAAGATCCTGTCAACATCCGAGACGACCAACAAATTTAAGGACACACATTCAGGTATTTCCCGAAGTTACACAACCATCGCTAAGCTAATCATCACAAGTCAGTCAGCAAACACCAACAGCTAACATGAGCAACATGTCCTCTGACAGCAAAACAATAAAACTCTGTGTGTGTGTGTGTGTGTGTGTGTGTGTGTGTGTGTGTGTGTGTGTGTGTGTGTGTGCGCGCGCGCGTATTTACGTCTGTGTGAAGGGAATTTAGGCAGGAAGAGGTAGAAAAAATGAGAAGACAGGAGAAGCTGAAAAGTATACTTGTTACTCAGAAATATTACTTGTGCAGTTTTTTTTTTTTTGTTTTTTTTTTTTTTTACAAACTTCTCTACAAAACCCGATTGTTGTGGTCAATTTAAATAAATAAATAGATATTTGTGTAGATGGCTTCAGTACAGAAGGGGGGTAATAAATATACTACTAAACACAGACAGACAGATACAGAGATACTTTGTTTTTACTTTAAAAATAGCTTTGATGTAGTTAAGATACTTTTGTCATTTTATTGTAGCTTTGTTCTCTGATGGGTAACTTCAATGTAGTGAAGCTTCATTTAATGTAGAATAACTTGCTCACTATTTGACACTGATTATGACATTGTATCTGATAATTAGGAAACTTTATTTCATAATTCTGTTTTTTTATCTTTTTCCAGCTCTCTATTTTGACTTTTTAATCTCATATTGACTTTATACCTCATAATTAGGACAGTTTATCTCATAGTTTAGACTTTTTATTTCATAAATCTTTGTTTATTTTATAACAGTGACATTTTATCTCATAATTTTACTTTTTATCTCATGATTATGACTTTTAATCTTATAGTTTTGACTTTTTATCTCATATTACTTACATTTTTTGTCATAATTTCAACCTTTTAATTTCATTATGACAGAGATGAGAGCAGCTTTTCGTCCTCGTGTCAAATCATAAAACATAAAATCAGGTTTTTATGATCAGCCTGATGATAAAGTACAAATACTCTGCTGCCAATAATCAGATTACACTACAACTACAGTCACTATTTTTTGTTTCATACTTAGAAAGAAAGTGCTCATTTTGGTCTGTTTTTGCGTTACTGTAAAATTGTTATATTATTATTTTTTTTATCATAAAAAGTGAGACTTGTAGATTTTAGTGTAGTAACAATAAAATCATGTCGTGTACTCCAGTAAATAAAGTGTAAATACTTTCTTTGTATCTCTTTGAGTCATTCTTTACAGGACTGTGGTTTTGTGATATTCTT
>JADIXO010007689.1:0-12666 GCA_020091685.1 Lutjanus erythropterus
TCCTTATTAGTGAGAATAATTTTACACACACACGTATGTGTTACACTTGTACAATGATGACAACTTTTTTTCAGGTGCCAGTGCTTTTATTGTACAAGGAACACTGTAAAATAGATTACAGAAGCAGTCTTTATGAGTATTGGTGTAGCTCTCTCCACAACAACACAGGCACAGGTTGGTTCTTTGAAACGGGCATTTAATTGCTTGGGCACATCTCTGCTGCATCCTCTCCTTTATGCCATCACACTTACGCCATGAGAACTATATTCGTAAATAAACACAGTGTAAAATATCTAAATGAGCCACAAGGCACCATGACATGAAAATGAAAACAAACATAAAATGGCGCTCAGCGCCGAAATGAAATAAAGATCATTTACAATTTAAATAAATACCTTGTTGGCCGCTTGTTGTAAAGAGAGGCTTGAAGTCCATGAAAATCCTTTTGAGTTTTATAAGTCCCTTAAAGTCTCTTTACCGTCTGCTTAGGCTTCAGACGTGAACTTAACTTGAACGGGAAACAGGCAAGGCCTCGTGAGGCGTTCGTCTTGCACTGTATTTATTTTTTTATTTATTTATTTAAAAAGGATCCCCATTAGCTAATGCCATTGACACAAGCTAATCTTCCTGGGGTCCAAATCAATTCAACATATTGATCTTTAGCTCATAACATCACATTAGTGTTACATATGTACATCACATGTATGTAACAAAGATTGTGCGTGTAACAGTTACAGTTTCACAACCATACATTCCAAAATACTTTCCATACTGACTCACTTACTCTGTGAATAGAGGTAGGTCAGAAGGACGTTTCATCATGAATGTCAGATAACACAACAAGACAAAACATTATGCTTAAGCGACACCGGACTATTGATCAGCTGCATAAATAATACATCTTTAAATAATGTTTGAATGTGAATTTACTATTGGATTGACGGATATGAAGTGGACAGTTATTCCAATAATCTATGGCGCAATAAATTACAGTTTTTTTTAAGGCATTAGATTTTGGGAAAGGTAATATGATTTTACCATCGTCAGCTATCCTAGTGAAATAATTGTAAACTTCACTGCATTTTACAATTTGGCTGTGTAGAAATTCTGGTTCAGTAGAGTATATACTATTGCTTCAGAACGTGGCTGTGTTTAAAGTAAGCCTCTTCTCAACTGGTAACCATGAAAGTGTGCGATGCATACTTTCTACATTAGTTCTTATAGGACAATGCAAGACAAGTCTGGCAGCTCTGTTCTGGGCAATTTGCACCTTTCTCTATTCACATTTAGATGCAGATGACCAAACAGGTGAGCAATAATCCAGGTGGTTTAAAATGAAAGATTTAACTACTTGCCCCTATATGTGTGCAGAAACATAAGGAAGGAAATGGAAATGCCATTTCCCATTTTCCTAACAATTGTGTCAATATGATCTACCCATGACAATCGGCTATCTATTATTATTCCCAATAATTTAACCTTATCCACCTGCTGTATTGGTTCACCAGCCAAGTTCAGAGTGCATAGATGACAGCTTATGGCCCGATCCCAGAATTATAGATTTGGTCTTAGAGATATTTAACACCAACTTATTTAGTTTTATCCAATCAAGGACCAAATTTAACTCAGAAGATAAGACACTTTATAATTCTCTGGTAGTGTTTGCTGCATAGTACAATGTAGAATCATCCACATACATTTGTATACTTGCTTTCTGTAAAAGAGATGGCAAGTCGTTTGTAAAGATGGAATACAGGAGTGGTCCTAGACAGCTACCCTGTGGCAAGCCACAGTCCAACCCTTTACAGAGAGACATACTACCGTTATAATACACCCTTTGAGTCCTGCATGAAAGGTAACTTTTCATAAATGAAATCACACTTGATCTGAATCCATAAGCTTTTAGTTTACTTATTAAAATACCATGATCTATGACAAATGCAGCACTAAAGTCCAGCAACACTGCACCTGTCATCTTAGAATTATCCATTGCTTTTAACCAGTCATCTGTCATTTGTGTGAGAGCAGAACAAGTAGAATAGTTACTTCTATAAGCATGTTGAAATCTTGTATGTAAACCATTACCTTCAAAGTACTGTTTTATTTGCGAGTGGACTATTCTCTTCATCAGTTTATTAAGTACTGGGAGAATAGTGATGGGTCTACTGTTCTGCCCTGTGAATGTTAATCTATTATCTTTAGCTAAGCTAAAGCTAATTATTTTACCCTCTTTCCAGATGCTAGGGTAAATACCATCTGTTAAACATTTATAGTATGTAACATATGGGATCAGAGATGTAATCAGCTGCAAGGCGAAGTGCCTTATTGTCCAGTGCATCAGTGCCTACTGAGCCATGATCTGGAAGGGCTTTCAATAACTTCCTCACTTCATTCATGTCCACACTATCAAATTGGAATGTACAACTTTTTTCGAGCATTATATTATTCATTATGAGTTCAAGAGTTTTGGAATCAGTACTGCCCAAGTTTTGCCGTAATGCATTAACCCTATTTAGAAAAAAATCATTAAAATAATTTGGTATATCTAATGGCTTAGTTATAAATCTGCCATTTGGTTCCACGAAAGACGGGCTACCAGTACCTTTCCTCCCCATAATTTCATTCAAAATCTTCCATAATTCCTTACCATCTTGATTTACAGCATGTATTCTTCTATTATCACTTTGTTTTTCTGTTAAGTTTTGTCACGTGGTTCTTCAGCTGACAATATTTCAATCTATCTACCAAAGTACCTGACTTCACTGAAATAAGTTTGGCCTCATCTCTCTTCTTCATAAGGTCTTATAAAGACTCATTTAACCATGGTGCAGATATGGATGTAGCAGTATACTTTTTCATTGGAGCATGTTTGTCTACAATCCTCGTAAAGATGTTCATAAAGTTATGTAAACAAGCCTCTGGGTCCTGTGTGGTGTACATGTCAGTCCAGTTTACATTTCTAACATCTTCCAAAAAAAGTTTGGGAATGAATTTTTTATACATTCTCTTATATATAATTTTCACACCACATTTAGGAATTTTCGTTTTTCTGGTAATTGCTATCATATTGTGGTTGCTAAACCCCACTGGTAGAGAGACAGATTTGGTACAGCGCTCAGGCACATTTGTGTAAATATGATCAATGCATGTAGCAGTTGTGTGGCCCTTACTGTTAGTAAAAACTCTAGTCGGTTTAGAAATCATCTGTGAAAGGTTACAAGCATTGAGTAATGATAACACTTTCTTTTTCAGTGGGCACTGATTCGCAAACCAGTCAATATTCATGTCACCTATTATAAAAATTTCACTGTTCACATCTGCAGCTCTATCAAACAACCCACATAGATCATTTAAGTAATGGGCATCAGTTCCAGGCGGCCTATAGCAACATCCTATCAAGATTGGCTTTAGATGAGGAAGATGTACTCTTACCCATAAGGATTCTACGTCACTTGGCATATTTTTAATGTAAACAGCTACGCCTCCCCCATGTATATTTCTATCCTTCCTAAAATTAGTATAACCATAAATGGATACATCTCTGTCCTGGATGGTACAATCCAAATGGACACAGCCAATATATGGATGGTATAATCCTGAGTCAAACGGTTCAATTCATGTACTTTCTTTCTTAAACTGCAGATGTTCAGATGAGCCACCACAAGGCCATTTGCTGATGTTAATATATTGGATTTTATGATGAAAATATGTCCATACAATTATAAGTTTGTCAGTGTCATTATCTAGTCCCTTTGTAGCAGCGGTGAGTGGAATAATCCTACCTCACTACTCCATTCATTCCACAGGCCGTTCATTCATCAAATCCATTCAGTTCATTGATGTCCTTGATGACGAGAACCTTCGCTGCCTCAGGTGTCGACCCGTTCAGCTTAATAAATATTTTGCAATTATCGACCCAAGTCGCCTGGATCTTGTGTTGTTTTCTTAGCATACGTGCTCGCCTGGCCATATCTGCATTTCTCTTAGTAAGATGTTCATTGATGTACACTTCAGTCCCTCTCAGTTTCCTTGCCTGTCTGAGAAGCACGTACTTTTTCTTTCTGTTGAAAAAGCGGATTATTATTGCTGGTGTTGAGACTTTCTGTTTACTGGGCAGAGTGTGACAGGCTTCAATGTCGCTACTGTCAACAGAAATGCCCTTGCTGTCCAAGAAGGCGACTACCTGTTGCTCCAGCGATTCTTTCTCAGATTCAGAAGCGTCAGGCCCGCTGCCGTCTGTGGTATCCTCTGTAGCTGCAGCCGCCCTAGCATAGGACCGGTATCTGGTTCATAGGCCGCTGATAATCAAATCATTCATTCGCAAACGCTGCTCAAGATCAGCCACACGATTCTCTAGAAGTGTGATCTTTCCATCCTTCTCCATGTTTTGTTTTTTAAGTGATTGCACTTCTCCCATTAGTTCCATTATTCTCTTTTGTTGTACGGCGAGTTTTGCAATCTCAGCTGACATGAAGTCTAGAGGTTTTTTAATCTCTTCCATCTCCTCCTCTGAAACGGTAATGACTTTTCTCGGCATTTTGCCGTATGGTTTTACGCTGTACACTAAACGTTAAGCAGTTTTCGTTGTGTTTAATTGCCTTTAATCTAAGGCGTAGCAGCAACCTAAGGCATTTGTTCCGCTCCTCGCGAGTTACCAATGACAGAAATCAAAGAAGACCAACACCAAGAAAAATCCTCTGGGGCCAGCGGCCTGTTTCAGAAAGCAGATTTAACAAACTCTGACCGTAATCCTGAACCCTGAGCCGACTCAGCCTGATATGGGACGCTCTGAGTTTTCAGTTTGAGAACAGCTGATCAGAATTAGTTAACTAGAGTAGACTGTATGCAGTCCCACAATGAAGTTGAGCGTAGGTGCGCCACAAACAGAGAACATTGGTTCCGGACAAGAAACATACAATTTAAACAATAAACTACAGCATATGTGCTTACAACATTTTTAGTAAATTATATTATTTTACCCTTTACACAACAGATTTCAATACATCAATTTTAACCTTACTTCAAATGATTTATTTATTTATTAACTTATTTCTTGTATAAAAATTCCTGACCTTGAATTATTTATCAGTGTATCATGAGGACACGATTTATGTGACAGCACTTAGAATCAGCTTTCTGTGCTGCTATCTTGACTGTCTTGTGCTTTATGATTGAGCTTCCTGCTACAACAGGATTACAAATAATACAGTATGAATAATACAGTAACCAATAAAATAACTTACTGTCCTACAATTAACAAGTACAGAACACACAACATAACGTGTGCAGTCTACTACAATAACAAAATCCATATTTTTATCTGCGTCTATATTTTGTTCACTCTTATGTCTGCAACTGAGCACTGTATTTATTTGCATAACTCATGTACACTAAATATACTAACCGTTTGTTGTATTAACCAGTTTACATATTGTTTGCATACCAAATAAACTGCTCATATTAGTTGCTCAATAAATATCAGTTACTGAACACAATATTTATGTGCAACATCTTTGGGACTGTTTATAGTAGCTGCTTCATGTTTACAAACCTCTAAACTTATTATTTATTCACATGACAATAATAAAAGTACAAGTTAAGGCCACTAACATTACAACGTGATGCCATTAACTATTATTTATGCTCACACGCGGCTCTTGGCCAACCGCTACGGCGGGCACAACATGCTGTGTTAGCAGCTGAGGCTAGCAGTAGTTAGCTGCCTTATTTATGGACATAAACTACACTGTAAACATACAAGTATGGCACCACAACTTCAGAATAAACTTACCATAACTGTATGAAGCACTTGTGCACTTTGCTCACCTGTAGAATAGAATACAGAAGCAGTCTTTATGAGTATCGGCTTTCTGTGCTGCTATCTTGACCGTCTTGTGCTTTACGACTGAGCTTTACAACAGGATTACAGCGCCAGTCAACCTCATACTGACACCTTCTGACGCAAATGGGTATTGCCCTACAAATACTTCAGGTGAAGCAGGTGAGTGTTTCAAACTATATTAATGAGAAAAATAATGCTGGGGGGACCAAATTAATTACAAGAACTAATAAAGACACAATTCTGGACATAATCTGAACTAATAAAATGTCCAGGGTGCCACACCCTCCCCAACTTAAAAGAAAAAAAAAATGTTACTACACACTTTTTTTCCACTCCATACTATTACTATCACTTATTACTGTACTACTGGTACCTTTTCTTGAACAACTGCTATGGTCAATGCCATTTCTCTGTGCAGTCAAAGAACCCTTTTATACTATGTTAAATTAAATACATTTAAACTCAGAGTAGACTTTACTGCTGCTCAGTTGATACAGAATACCAATTCTTATGAGGGATAACCATTTGTTTTTATTAGTAAACACGTTCATCCTGCTGTAACTAGACTCAATAATCGGCCGACACTCCACTTTAGTCTGTTACCCCACTCCCAGTGTCTACAGTCTGAAGCAGCATAATATGTGTTTGTCACCAGCGAAGATTGTTCTTTTCTGTCCATTCTTTTCAATGTATCAGTTCAAAATATTTTTCAAATCCCTAATTTTAGTGTATTTGACCTGTTAGCAGTTTCTTTCTTTAGTCTCTAGCAAATTGTCTGTATTTCTGTGAGCACCCAAGGTCTCCACAGAGTCTGGAAGCAAGATCTGACAGTAAGTTGTCCCAGCACATCATAGGTCAGCATCCTTGGCCGCCGTCGCTCTCTCTGGGGTTGGATGTGCTGTGCCTGAGGTGATGACCCTGGATCTGTGTCAGAGTCTCTGTCTCCTTGCTGGTGTTGCTCCTCTTCATCAGATGTTTGGTCTTGCTGTTGCTCCTGTACATACTGAGGATCCTGTGATGTCTGCCGCTCCTCCTTCCACATCCTGTAGTCTGGCTCACTGTCTCCTGTTTGTAGAGCTTCCACTTGTTGTTCAGGGGCCTCAGTCTCAGGAGTAGGAGCATCAACTCTGCCTTTATGGTTGTGTTGGTGTGGGAACCTCCACACAAGTTCACCTTCCTCCTCACTTTCCATGTCTGTTTCCTGAAGTCCTGACTGTTGCGGAGCTTTTGTTTTGTCTCAGTCCTGTCTTTCTTTTGTCGTGCTCTTTTGTCCCTGGTTTTTCCACAGGTAGGCTGTCACATGGGAGCAACAGGTTTCTGTGTACTGTGCAGTTTCTGCCTCCCCTCTCTGGTTTGATCTCAAAAACAGGGATGTCAGGGCTCTTTTGACTCACCACCACATACACAGCATCCTCCCAGTGTGAATGAAGCTTGCCAGGTCCTCCTCTTTCAGTGAGGTTGTGGAGCAGGACTCTGCTGCCAGGATGAAGTTGAGCTCCATAAGTCTTTTGGTCGTAATGACTAATACCACAATGTAAAAATATCTAATTACAATTTAAAAATCTTGTATGTTATTGTTTCCATTTTTGAAAAATCAACATTTTTATTGCTTTTGTTGCACTTTAATGGTATTCTTATTGGTATTTTTTTTTATTACTAAATACAGACCTGTAAAACTAAGAGGAGAAAAAGGTGTCATGTTGGTAAACCAGTCCTCTGTCCCCCGGGGGTCTGGGAGCGTCTGTCCTGCTCCAGAAGAAAAATGTTGTGATTTTAACATGTTAACAAAACATTCTGGTGACTGTTTCAGTTAAAAGAGTTAGTTCACTCTTCTGTTTGTGGTTTCTGCAGACATTACTACCTTTACTTTTACTTTTGTACTTGAAAAAAAGTAGAAAGCAAAGTAAAAACAGTAAAAGTAAATCTACAGTAAAAGTCAAGTTACCTTACTGAGTATTTTTACTTTAGTAATTTATAGTTGTTCAACTTCAACTTCTCTTCTGCATAGAAAAAATGCAGAACACACAATATTACTTATCTGATTACTCGATTAATCAGCAGAATAATTGATAGTTTATGCTTTAATTTTACTGGTTCGGCCCACTTGAGATCAAATTGAGCTGTATGTGGCCCCTGAACCAAAATGAGTTTGACAGCCCTGTTCTATTGTGATGTATTCTGTCAGAGAGTTGAGCCAGGGATTGATGTGAATGTTTTTCTTTTTTTGGATTTCCAGTTTTGGAAGATCATTTTCGTGGCGATAATTAGAGAAATGAGCGGTGGGTTGTTGTATTTGGTTGGGGGGGCTACTTGTGTTGTATCTCCCAGCAGGCAGTGCGTTGGGGACAATGGAATTCCACAGCCTAAGATGTTGGAGAGATTGTCAGTGACTGTTTTCCAAAAGGAATGAACTGGTTGACAGACCCAAGTGGCATGAAATAATCATCTGTGCTACCCAGTGTGCACCATGAAAAGGTGTCTGTATCTGCCAATCCCATTTTAAACATTTTACTCTGAGTGATATGTGTTCTGTGGATGGTTTTATATTGTATGAGTTGCAAATTTGTATGTGTGGTTATAGAGAAGATGATTTTATTGATTTGTATCCAGAAGTTAAATGCTTAGTTATCATTGTGAAACAGATGCATTTTCATTAGGCTTTGGCAACAAAACTACTTGGTTATTCATTCATTCATTCATTTTCTGTAACCGCTTATTCCATAAGGGTTGTGGGCTGCTGGAGTCTGTCCCAGCTGACATTGGGCGAGAGGCGGGGTACACCCTGGACAAGTTGCCAGTTCATCGCAGGGCTGACACATAGACAGACAACCACTCACACTCTCATTCACACCTACAGGCAATTTAGTATCACCAATTAACCTAGCATGCATGTCTTTGGACTGTGGGAGGAAGCCGGAGAACCTGGAGAGAACCCACGCAGACACGGGAAGAACATGCAAACTCCGCACAGAAAGGCCCCGCCCCAGCAAGCCGGGGGATCGAACTCAGGACTTGCTGTGAGGCGGCAGTGCTAACCACTGCACCTACTACTACTTGGTTAGATTTTGAAAAAAGATCATGGTTTGGGTTAAAACCAGTTTGGTAAACAAGTGGGAAATAAATTGAACATACCACAGTCCCACTTTTTAAGATTTATTCAGGTTCACATTCAATAAACCTTCAGGTTTCCCGGGAGCTGCCCGGCGGGTCATTGCAAGTAACGCTGTCGGATTGCTAGTCGGCATCGTTTACGGTCAGAACCACGATGGTATCTGATTGTAATTGAATGTCTGACTTTCATTCTTGATTAATGAAAAGCTGAATGATGAAGCAATGAAAGCTTCAGTGCGTCTTATGCCGGTCCAAGAATTTCACCTCTAGCGGCGCAATACAAATGCCCCTGGTCGTCCCTCTTAATCATGGCCCCGGTTTGGAGAAAAACCCATGAAATAGAACCAGAGTCCTACTCCATTATTCTAGCTGCGGTATGCGGGCGGATCTGCCTGCTTTGAAAACTGTAATTTTTTTAGGGGGTGCCGAGAGGCAAGGGCTTGTGGTGGCAGACAGTGGCACGCCTTGCGGCGGACCGTCCAGCCCGTTCCCAAACGAATCCTAATGTAAAGACAAAAAAAAAAAGGCAAAGATGGCTAGAAAAAAACCTTTGACAAAAGCCTGCCCTCGAGGAACAAACACTCTCCTGTCAGGAAAACGACATAAACCCTTCTCTTGCTGAGATAATGATTGAGCTAAGATCTCAACGATCTGAAATACTGAGCCGTTTAGATGGCACTGATATTCATATGGAAAATGTGACTGATCGAGTATCAACAATGAAAGAAACATTGACGAAAACAAACCAAGTACTTGAGAAACAACAACAGCGCATGGATGAAGCAGAGAAGAGGATTTCAACATTAGAGCTGATCAACAGGAACTACATCGAGCTGAAAAACAGATAAAAGCTTTGGAAACTAAGACGGATGACCTAGAAAACAGAGGGAGAAGAAAAAAGCTGGTACTGCTGGGGCTCTCAGAAGGATCCAAAGGCAGTCAAACACTTAAGTATATTCAGCAGAAACTGCTCACCTGGCTCAAGCTCCCTGCCGACTACACACTGGAACTGGAGTGAGTACAGCGCCCTTTACGACCATATCCAGAACCTAGAAAACCTCCGAGACCCATCTTAATCCGCTTTCTGCGGTTCAGAGATAAGGAAATGATACTTCAGTCCACAAAGAAAATATTAGTCCTCGAGGGTAATGCCAAACTCACCATTCACCAAGACCTGTCTGCCGAGGTTCGCTGAAAACGTAAGGAGTTTGTCTGGGTTATTAAAATATTCTCTGAAAGGGGTATGTTCTGGGGGTTTGCTTATCCTCATCGGCTTTGGATTCTTCACCAAAACACCATTGTACTTTTTGAAGATCCAAAACAGGCGGAATCTTTCGCCAAACAGCTCGTGTAAGTTCCCTATAACCCCTGACAGGAGTGGCGGTAAGATGCTGTTTTTGTTCACCCCTCGTTATGACATATAAAATATGTCACTGGGGACTTAGCTTTCGTTCAAGAGTTATGAGGGGAGGGGATTCTAATTTTCCAGTCTTACCCCTGGATATCTGAGGTGGACTTTTTTCTTATTCCTTTATATTATTTTAAAATGTTTCTTAGTTGAATCAGCCGGCTCACTTGGACTTAGTTGAATCCTACAGGTGTTTTTTTTTTTTTCTTCTTACAGCAATAATGACTGAAAATTCAAAGGACGATACCATGAAAGTAGAAGAAGGGGTCTCTGAGATGGTACTGTTATTTTTGAACTTTATCTCCCCACTTTCCTGCACTCTTTGAGTGTCATGAGGTTTAAATTTAGGACCAATTCTTTATTAAAGATTCTCATGAAACGGGGATTTCCCTGTGATCATTTTCTCTATATTAAGTAAATTCTCATTCAACGTGTAAAGGGTTAATGGATTACACTAGGTTGGGCAAAGGGGCATTAGGGGCTAATAAAGTGACTTGAAGATTTATTTATTGATATATATTTCTATGCATTTTTGTCTTTTTTTTGTCTTTCTTGCTTGGTTGTTCTCATTTTTGGAAAGCCACTGACTGCGAGATTTTTTTCTCCTCTATTTAGTATATGTAGACTTAGGTTTAACATTAGGTCACTTTATAGCCCAAATCCTCCTCTTCTTTTCAGGAATGAATAAGAATAATAATATGTTGTGGTTACAATTAATTACATAGGAGCGCAGAGGTAGGAGGATCCAAGTCGCTAGCACCATAAGGAGGACTTTTTTTTGTTTTCGGGTCCATTTTTTTTTTTTTTTTACCTTGTTGTTTCTCTGGCCTACTATGAATATAGAGGAACTGCCATGCACAATAAAACCATGGCTGGGGTAAGTTGCTTTCTTTTTCTTTATCATCAAGTTTTTTAATAAAAGCAGTGACAATGGCAACTCCAGAAATGTACAGCAGTCGCCATGTCAGACTTGAAAATAAACTCATGGAATATCAAAGGATTGGGAAATCATTAAAAGGAGAAAAAATGTATTTCTTCTATAAAAGACAAAGTTGATGTTGCTTTTTTACAAGAAACATATCTTTCAGACAATGAACATATTAAGCTAAAGATCCCTCTTTAGCTCATTATGTTCATTGTCTGAAAGATATGTTTCTTGTGCGTGTGTCAGGTTTATTTTTCTTCATATAAAACTCACAGTAGAGGAACAGCTATTTTGATTAATAAAAACATCCCAATTAATTTGGAAAAATCAGTTACATACCCAAATGGTAGGTTTATTCTGATTTCCAGCATGATCTATGGAACACCAATTACCTTTTTAAATGTTTATGCTCCCAACACAGAAACTTATGAAGATGTTGTGTCTTCACAACATTGAGTCATTATTAATGGACACTCGGCTTCCCTTTTTGAGACAGTTTCACATTTAATCAAATTTACAAAACAGTTCAAGCAGGGTTCTTTTAATCTGAAGACTGTGTGTACCTTTTCATTTCATACATTCTCAATTATCAGTCTTCAGTGTGACTTTAACACATCTCACCTCTGCTGTGGTTTAATCAGTGACCAATCAATGCACCAACATTACAACATAGTTGTTAAATGATTACATTTTAATGCAACTGCAAATTATGTGAGACAGAAAAAACTACTATAATCTTTCAACCTTTTATGTGTCAGTTCAGGCAGGACTGAATTATCCTTGTAGAGCAGTGATACTCAGTTATCTTCCAGCAGGCCAGATCTGGCCTCAAATAGGCTGCCAGGTAGCTGTCTGACGATTTACTCATTCACAATAAAAAATTATTGATTGACAGTTTTTCCCAGGAAGGAGGTACAGATATACCAAATTCGGATGAAGGTCTAAATTAGGCTATTAGTAAAAGAGAGAAGACTGATTTACATGATGACCTTTCAGACTCTGAAAAGTGCAATTATTAGCTGAAGAGGGGCAAAAGTTGAAATGGGGATAATTCTGATCCCATAAATGTGTATTACAGACTAAAAGAGTTTAAATATGCTGCTCTTTCTGTTCCTGGTAGGATGGAAGAGGTTTCAGTTATGTTTAAGCTTTTGTAGTCTGTAATACACATTTATGGGATCAGAATTATCTTCATTTCTTTTGCTCCTCTTCAGCTAATAATTACACTTTTCACAGCCTGAAAGGCCATCATGCAAATAATCCTCTCTGTGACTAACAGCCAAATTGGCATATCTGTCCCTCTTTCCTGGAAAAAAAAACAAACAAAAAAAACACTTTCAATCCAGAATTTTTTATTGTAAATGAGTAAATAGTCAGACA
>JADIXO010007690.1:0-13725 GCA_020091685.1 Lutjanus erythropterus
AATATATGAAATGATCAATCTTATCTCTTCTTCCTTTATGTTGGACCACTGACTGACTGTTGAGACAGCAGCGTCTCATGCTGACACTCTTTCTGGTGTCTCTAATGTCCACACTGTGTCCACCAAACAACATTTATTTTGTCTCAACCTCCACAACAAAAACCTTGATTTGATGCTGTGAGAAATGTCTTTTGTTAGCATTTCTATATGTATGGAAGTATACTGGTTATACTGGTTAATGCAGAATTCAAATTATAGAATTAAAATGATAGAATTGTAGTTTACTGAGTCAGTATTTTATTTTTTTTTAGTTTATTCCAAAGTGAAATATTAATTTAATTGATGTGGAAATTTTTTTCTCACTAAGACAAGTTTTTACTTTGTGTGAATGTAATTTTTTTGTCTTAAGGCAAATAAATATTTTTGATTGGTATTAAATTAAATTTAAGGTTCAACCAAATCATAAATATAATTTGAGAAAAACTAATAAATTCAGGTGTCACAAATTACTTATTTTTTCAGATATGAGTTTAGTCGTATAATCTTTTAACACAGTATTTACAAGCTTTCTTCTCAAGTTTATTTCTTCTGTCAAACATTTATTTAGTTGTGAGGTTTGTTTGTTTTTTAAGCTTTTAAAAGTTTGATTAAAATGATTATTTTTGTCAGTGCAGTGACAAAGTATCCAAATGTTGTGTGTTTCAGTCTTTCAGATTCAGAATGGAGGATAAGTCTGTGAAGGAGCTCACAGCTCTCATGGAAAATCTGTCCATCAGCAGACAAACTGGTCCCAGAGACACAGAGGATGTCTCATGGAGGACCTGTCGATCCAGAAGGATCCTGCTGATGGATCAGCGGTGAATCCACCAGAGGCCAGAATGACACGAGCCATTAAAAGAAAGTTGGAGGCTGTTACTCCACTGCACAGCAGCAGGTAGGTGTCACTCTGTATCACTTCTGTTGATGATTTACTCTGAAGATTTAAGATGGAAACATGTTTGTCTTCTGCACTAAAGTCCAGACAGGAAGAGGAGAAAGCTCCACCTGAGACCAGCAAAGGAGGAGCTCTGTGTCTCTGAAGAGACGGTCCAAGATCCCAAAGGACTGTGAGACAAAATGTGGGTCCAAACAAGCATAGGTAGGTTCTCTAATGGCAACACACACCTGGGAACAGTTCACTGGTTGGACCACAACAGCAGTGCAGTCCTACAAACATGAGAACTGGACTGACGAGGAGCTGAGTGGTGAATTAAAGCATCGGTGTGGCTGAGTAGCAGTTTATCATTGGCTGGTGCTGTTCCAAAATGAATCAGCATTGAAATATTGTCAACTAAGAAATCAAGTGTCAAAACTTAACAAAAGAACAAAAAATATAATAAAAGAATAAATGCTGTAAAGCAAGATGTTAGGTAACTAAGACTTTAAATTAAACATGGTGCCCTTCTTTTGCAGATTTGTGACCAAGCCATCAGATATAGTACATTATTTTAATGTTTTTTTTCTAAATGGGTCAATGCACTATGACAAAACATGAGCAGCACTGATTCTGATCCTCTCGAACTCATAAGAAAGAATATAATGCTTGATAAAAGTTGTACATTTCAATTTAATAGTGTGAATGTGAGAAGGAGGAAGTTATTGAAGTCATGAACACAACTCAGTGGGTACTGATGTACTGGACAACAAAGTACTTTACTGCAGCTTGACCACAACTCTGATCCAATATGGAATAAAATAAATGTCTGAAGGATGATATTTACTCTAGTATCTGGAAAGATGGCAAAATAAATCCTTTACCTGAAGATAGCAGATTAACATTTGCAGGGCAGAACAGCAGACTCATCACTATTCTCCCAGCGCTCAGTAAACTGATGGAGTTGACTGATTTATTATTGTATTATAATGGAAGTATGTCTCATTGTAAAGTGCTGGACTGTGTGCCTGATTATTGAGTACAGTTTGAATCAATATCCAAACCTTTCATCTGCATTTTAGAGCCAATAAGGTGATCTGATCACAAACAGGCCAATGAAAACAAAGACATACAACTGAAAACAAAACAAAACACTGTGGCATCACACATTTGAAGTAAGGAGGTTAATGATTAATCATTAATTGATTACTTGCCATTAAAACTTTAACCAATTAAAAAGTATTCCTGGATATTTATATTATATTTTGACATTGTTTTATCTGGCAGAGCCAGTTGTTGAATAAAGAATGACAAAAAAGATCACAGAGAAAAAATGAAAAAGAGGGAAAACATGCTTTGTATTTTATAAATGATTACTGATTAATCAGTGAAAAACACACAAAATTTGCAGTCCTAGTTTGGAGAGATGACATCAGTGGGTAAAAGTAAAACAAATACTCTGAGTAGTTTTTGAGATGAATACTTTGTACTTTCTAACACCAGTACTTTAACTTGTAACTGAGTATTTTTAGCAGTGTAACAGTACTTGTACTTGAGTAGAGATTTTCAGTGCTCTTTCCACCACTGACCATAAGTGAGATGCACATGAACATAATGTAACAATAATTTGATGCTGTATGAGCTTATGATGGATATGATGAACTGAATTTTGGACCTCAGGAAGATTAGCTGCTGTCATGGGTATTAGCTAATGAGGATACTTTTGAAATGAATAGATCAAAAATGAATCAGCACAAACTGTTTTCCTCAGAACTGTTGACCATCAGCCTCCACACACACACACACATCCATACTAACATTCATTCAGTGCATGAAGTGTGTGTCGAGCAGTGTGGAGAAAAGAGAAACGACAAAAGAAAAAGTAGACCTGAAAGGGAGCGCTGTCCGATCTGCAGCTCCTGCCTGATCACTACTGCACACATGTAACTTACAGCAGAGATGAGAGGGAAGTGAGATGGCCTACTTCTTCCATGGTAGGTTTAGGTAGGGCTGAAAGATTTGGGAAAATAATCTAATTGCAAATGTTTTTCTCCAATATTAGTATTTCCATTTGATATGATTTTTAAAAAATATTATTTTATTTTTTTATTTTTCCAACAAAACGTCATGCATTATTTTAATATGGGCAAACATAATATTGATACATTTAGTATAACATGTTCTTTCCTATAGGCTGAGTGTCTTTGTTAGAATTAAAAGATGTCATATAAGATGTAAGAGCAAATAAATAACATTTTTACTTAACTGCTCATTACAGAAACATAAGAGCAACAAATCTTTGGCTTTATTTCATGTATTTAACTTACAAAGTCATTGATTCATTGTCTCTCTCTCTCTCTCTCTCTCTCTCTCTCTCTCTCTCTCTCTCTCTCTCTCTCTCTCTCTCTCTCTCTCTCAGAGGCAACAGGAGCTGTGATTTGGGACCAGAGCCTTTCAGCTCTCCAAATATCCTCCACTGCTGAAATCAACGTGTAGCACCAGAGACTGACAGCTGGTTTCTGTCAGCAACTACACACATGGGTCATGTTTTTATATATTTTATATTATATTCATATTTTATAAATTTACAACATCTTCTAGTTTTTTTAAATCAGGGTTTTATTGTAGGACTGCTTTGATTTACATTTTCTATAAACAAAAAGTCAGCACAACTCATTTGGATGTGGACGATGCTTTTTCTACTCCTGCTCAGTCTCTTCAAAACTTCAAAACATTTAGATTTCTGTGGTAAACAGCAAACTAGTTAGAAATGTCCTGCTGTGGACAGGGTCAGCAGTAAAATGTTTTTAGACATGTAAAAATCAATATTAGTTTAAGTGTATATTTAGAAAATATTCTAAATATAGTACACACTTAAATTGATACAGATTTTTTAGGGTCTAAAATTCATTTGGTGTGGACCAGTCCACAGCAGGACATGGTTCAGTCCTCCAGCATTTCATGGACTTGTTTGAGGATTATTGTGGCCAAAATTTAAATTTCAGCAGCATTTCTATAAAAATGTGATGCATGTCGATTTTGTTAGCCATTTTTTATTGTTGTTGTTGTTGTTTTGTTTGTTTTGTGAAGCAAGGGAAATTGCAATAAAAATGCCTCTGTTCTGAGAGATCTTACTAAAGAAGTTCAGGATTATAAAAATTTAAATAGGCTTTATTAGTAAATGAAGACGACACCTGGCAGGTTTTAACACAAAGAAGCAAAATCTGTTGTTGACAAGCTGAGTTTGTGAAGACACATTAATGAAGTGATCATGTCCTGAATGTAGGAGAGAGTCGGGAAGGACTCACTACTGAGAGAGATCAGTACTGTATTCTGTTGATTTACAAAGCACTTCTTCATATACTTTCTGAGTATCTCACATATCTTTAGATCATTGGTTCCCAACCTGGGCTCCAGGTCCCCCTTTGGGGCTGTCAGAAATCACAGGGGTCCCAAGACTTTGTCTGTTCTGAGGTCTTCAAAGTCAGATTTGCACATGTCCACTAAAATCACAATTTCAGGTTTCCTGCACCTTTCCAAAATCAAATGAAGCTCTTTTCAAGTATTTCAAGCTTTACAGCATTTTACAGCTGTGGAAAATAACATATTTATGTAAAATGATTATTTTACCTTTCATTGTATTAAATCAGATTTTATTGTGCCTTTATCAATCAAAATGTTTTTGTTTTTCTTTTTTCTTATTTTCAATTCAATTTTAAGCTTCCTTATCCAATGACTGTGATTGGTTGGGACAAGAGGGCCTGATTTGACATTGTCCATTTTAAATAAATAAATCTGTGGTCAAATAACATTCATAATTCAAGAAAAAATGTGTAAAAGTTGTTTTGAAGTTATTGATTGATTCATCATTTTGTTCTGTGCTGTAAGAAAAACATGAAATAAAATCCAGACCATGACCTAAATTTATACTTCTCCACTTTCTTTCACTTACCTCACTTTCTTTCTGACCTCATTGTCAGTACAGATGACACTTGTACATCCTGTGAAAGAGAAGATTGTTATACACCAAAATACAAATATAAATTCCTTGCACTAAAGCTGATTCTGGTTTACAGAGTAAACATTTAAAGTGCATTGTTTTGTGTCCATGTTTTCAGCCTGCAGAGACATGTCATATGATGATTACTTGTGGACTCTGGGTTTTCTGATGTCTCTGGAGTTGTGTTGTGTGCTGCTGTCCTCTAGTGGACACGTGTGGCTCCATTTCACACTGCTGCTGTGTCTTCATGTGATGAGGATACTGCTCTCACTTCAGGACAGACTACTACATCACTGGTTCATTGAAGGACCAGTTTTCTATCAGTAAACTGACAACCCTAACTAAATGACATGTGTTATGGATATCTCATTAGATTCAATGAAAACATAATAGTACATAATAATTCAGAAAGTGTGAAATGACACCAACTACAGGAGGTGAGATTTGATGAATGTTGAGCAGATTATTCCTGTGATTGAATGTTGCAGTTCTTCCAGTATTTTTAAGAACTTTTTATACAATTCTCTGTTTGTATTATGTATTTTTGTCATTTGTGAAACTATATAATGTTGTAGGTTTATTGATTGTTTGTTCAGCTATTTCTTCCTTAGTTACACACAAAGATACGCTTAGATTAATAATGTAATTATGTACATTTAAATGTTCTTTGTTAAGTATGGTTCTCTTACACTTTTATTTGGGGCTTGTGCTTTTACCACAGACCATTCTGGTACCAGCAGCACCTTACAGTCTCAAAATATGTCTCAGTAGTGTTAGCTGAGTCTATTTAGACCAGACCTTTGTTCAGCTCTCTCTCTCTCTCTCTTTCTCTCTCTTGCTGTATGGAACTTTAAGGCATTAAATTCTCCCCTGGTGTCGTGTCCATTATAATGTTGTGTGTGGAGTCAGCTGTGACATAACAATGGGAGCTCACCCAAGATTTCTACACCTGGTCCTCTAGTCTTAGTTAGTGAGTGTAGCCCAGTTTTCTAACTACTGGAGCTGTAATTGATGAGAACTGGGGTGATTTGACTACAGAGGCTAAAAGGGAGGAGAGAATCATCAGAGCAGGGCAGGGGAGAAGGGACTGAGCCATGAGCCAGGTGTAGAGCAGGGAGGCCAGGCAGAGAGTCCAGAGATCCAGAGCAGGATGGATCAAAGTTGATTTCAGGCGGGACAGGAGCAGGTCATCTTTGAATCAGGGAAGAAAAGAATCCATTGATGGACAATCCTGTTCATTCATATTCAGGTAGTGAGCTGACTCATTTTTGGGGTGACATTTCTGAACCTCGACCTGAAGCCTTTTTTTTCTGATTAGCCTCATTGATAGGTGGTTTCTGAAGGCTACACAGCTATTTAGTCCCAGTCCCTTGAGTTTCTTCACATTGTGTGTGTGTGGAAATGTCTTATTTTCAATATTAAACATCATCTTGAGTTCTACTTTGATTTTTTTATGATTTGATTTCACCAAACGTTTAAGTGATCTTTGATCTCGATCATTCAAGATTTTTTCCAATTACATTTCTTCCTTTGAAGATGATGGTTCACTACTATCCTTCCAGGTTTTAATAATGCTGGACAGTTCTTCATCAGTCTCCTTATTTTTCCTTGCTTGATGCACTTCAATAATTTAACTCTTCTGAAACCGAGTAACATCTTTCCATTTACTCACAGGATATGTCTCTGACATGGTTGTTTCAGAAATGAGAAGTTCTCACTGCATCAGTTAGGTCCAATAACTTGTTACTAGCTGAAACATTAATCACTGCAGTAATTATTCAATGGAAGGATCTGAACTATTTGTTTAGCTAGGTGCTGACTTTTGTTTTGGCCTGGCAGTGTTAGTCTAAAGACATTTTGAGTTTGAAAAATAAATTACCTTCATTATTATGTCAACATTATCCTGTTTGACTACATTTCAATTTATGATATAATTTAAATGTATACATAAAGCTCTCATCATAAATTTAATGATGTATTACCCACTGCTGTGAGTACTGGATGTATAAGTTCTGAATCTTATGAAATGTTTGTGCACTGGAACATCCTCATTTATTCTGTCCTCTGTCTCCATGATGGAAACTTCTCTGACCTCCTCCTCCTCCTCCTGCTGCTATAGTCATAATACTTTACTTTGAAGGACTGTGTTTGAGAGTTTCAACCATCTGAGAGTCTTGTTTATAATGTTCATGGCTTCCTTCAACCACTGTGGGCGCTTGTGAGGTTCACATGTGCTGCAGATACAGTGTTATAGTTGTTTCCTGTGTAGAGGTATATTTTTCACCATCCTGTCTCCATCTCATTCTCTGTTTCTGCTGGTGCTTATGTGTGTTTGAAGGGTAAGAAGAACATTTATGATGTGGTCAGGCAGCACACAAAAGGCCAGCTGTCAGAAAGTGTATGCATTTTATGAAAAACATTTATTGGAGCCAATTGCTAGAAACACCTACTGATTGCTTTGATTGATAGTGTTTTTAAAAACAGTTGACTAAGCTGTACAAACTTAAGGGTAGTAGACATGTTCTGTACTATGGCTATGAGGAAAGCTGGGACTGTGAAAGCAATACACTGTATATTTGAGGAATCAAAATATTAAGAGAGGAGAGACTCTCCAGAGTCTTCAAATAGTATAAAAGAGGTGCATTAGTCTTGTTCTTCAGTCTGATCTCAGGATTGACTGAGTTTGTTGGTTTTGCTGCATCAGAGAGCCCAATAAACTCTATATAGCAGAATCCTCTTCCTCCAATGATCTCTTTCATTTAACAAGGTGTTGTAGCTTTAAGTCCAGACCTCACTGGCCTGTTTCTGAGACTTTGTCACAACACTTCCTGTTAGTGTTTGCTCAGAAAATGCTGCTTTATGTTCTGTAATTTTATTTCTGTTCTGGTTTTAAGATTTTTAGTTGATACTCATGACTGAGCGGTCTTGTACATTTCAAAACCACAGCTGCAGTTCACTGTGAGTAATATCTTTGTTCTTACTAGAAATAGACACTGTTGGTTAGTTAAGATAACATTACTAAGTATATTGCACATATCTCAAAAGGAAAGTTGGATGGATTTGTAATTTTAAGACACCTAATTTGACTGTTCTACATCAGCATATAATCATCAAACAGATAAGGGCCAGTAGGTTCTACTGCACCCACTCTTAGGTTCAGAAGGCTGTTACCACAAATGCATTTGGTCAGTTTTAGTTTTTAACCCACTTCTTCCACTGAGCGATCAGTGCTGTGTATATCAGGACATCCGCGGTGTTTTCAGAGCCACACGCCCACAAGGCCGACTCCACGTCACTATCTTCGATGTCACATGACTTAATGAAATATAGCAACATATGGATTCATCATTTATCATGAGTGAGGTTTTATAAAGTCTTACATGGCTCATGCATCAATTCTATTCTCTGTACTTGTCAGTTTACTGCACGAATGCAAACGTATGTTTTCCTCTAACAAAATTTTCATAATTATTTGACAGTGTTATGTACATTATGCAGAATAATCTCATACTTAGTCTTCAGTGTTACAGGTTTTTCAGGCTGAATTTTATCCTGCAACATGTATGAGGTGATAAGGTAAATACTGTGCTGTATAGACAGGGGATATTTTGGCACAAAGTTGAAAATACAGCCTGCAAAATGTGTCCTCCTATAATTCTGAATGAAGAAAATGCTCTATATTCACCAGGATTATTAGACAAGTATTTTTAACATAAAACACTAAATGATATGGTAAAGACTGGAGTTTATAGATAGGGGATACATTATAGCAGGATGAAAATACAGCCAGAAAGAATGTCCCCTTAAACTCTTGATAGGAAAGAAACTTCTATATTCGCCAGGATTATTACATATGATCTTTTCTATCATGTATGTAGATACATAAAGTGTTGATATTAGTTTTGCACACTCACGTAAACAAGTTAGTCTATGTACTGTGGACTGTGGAAAAAAACAACTTAACCTGTGGATTCAAAGTAAATGTTATTCTTACTTTAAGATCTTAAGTTTACTTTACTTAGGTTTTTGAGGCAATGAGTTTGCATAATTTGAGTACACAATTTATTAGATTTTACACTGTGTCTTTATCTTACTTAATCATCCTTCAGCTTTAAACCTGCTGCGTCCCTGTCAGTCCCAGGATTTTTGTAAGCTTGTTTTATTACCTGTCTATGTTGAACAATTCAAAATATTTTTTAGTTTTGGGCCAAACTGCATAAAGCCGGTGTGCCTTTCACATTTGTGCATGTCTGTTTATGTTTCATGTTGAAGATATTCAGAGATGTAATCCTTACAGTCAGAATCTAGAGGCATGAGTCTGTATGTAAGGGAGAAAGATGGTATGGTATGCAAGATTGAAAACAATGAATGAACAGAGCAGAGATCCACACACCAAAAGGCTCCTGCTTAAATTTATTTGCAGGATGTTTTTCCTGAGTCTGCTTCTCATATAGATTAAAAAGAGTCATTATACAAGATTCATTATAAAATTCATTATACATCAGGAAAATGTATTCTATTTATTCTAAATTTTCTAAATTAAATAAAAAAAAATTAAATATTTTAAAAGAAAACATTCCAAGAAAAAGAGTGGAACAGAGAATACATAGGGACTGTACGTATATACGCCTACAGTCCCACCAAACACAGTAAAATCCTTGGAATATATCTGACCAATTTCAAACTGACTTCACGATATGAAGGTTTCGAATACGATATAGAGCCTGGCGGCGAGTGGCTGACAGCCTGAATTGCCCAGTGGCTGAGAGACTCAGTTGCCCATCAACTGCACAGCCGGCCTATCAGACCAGGACCAGGAGCTGCAGTTGCCCAGCCGCCAGAAAACCTGAAATACATAAAGTAGTGAAAATGATTATTTACAGTGTTTTAGATGATGATGATGATGATAGATGAGGAAATGACTTTCCAAAATAAAACGAGTGTGATAAAAAAATTAGATAGATAGAATAGATATAGAAAAGGTTGACTTCCTGCAGACTGTCAGCACAGAGTTTATAAGAGACACAAAGTTTCAGTCATGGAGCTTCATCACATCAAATTCAATGTGAAACAATAATATCTTCATACTAAAGCTTCAAGCTGTAATAACTGATCCAAAAAGGAAACACAGGAGACAATTACCACACCAGTAATTAACATAATAAGTTTAAATAATTAAAATAAGCAATTCTTCAAGAACATTTCAAAAGCAGAGGATGAATTTCAGAGAATGAAACCATTCATCTATGAATGCAGACAGGACAATAGAATCAGTTTCTATCAGTAAATAGACCTGTGAGAACTGTGGGACACAATGTCTACACTGTAAATATGAACTCTTCTGCACTCACCTGACTTCAATCACCATGGCCCTGCTGCCCCTCTGAAAACAGATAAATAGTGATTTTAGAAAATTAAACTACATGAAGAAGAGGCTTTATAGATTATTTTGATTCTATATAGATGGTTTCTTTCACCTCGTGGTGGCTCATGATCCAGTCCTCCACATACATCAGCTGAGTTCTCCGAAGAGGAGGCCCATCTCTAGACTGGTTCCCATCCTGATGGTCAGAGGCAGCAAAATTAAATCAGAGATGTCATTGGATAATTAAAAGTAAAGGAAAGCATTTAAAAACATTTTTCCAGATGCTTGTCTAACCCTTCCCTTTCATTTGTGATTTACTAATAATTTTACTTCAAGATTCTGAACCATGAAACAAACAACTTAAATAAAATAAAATAGATTCTTTATTAAACTGTCAGCGTAATTCGTACATGTGCACACAGAAAAGGGTTCAGGGTTGACTTTTCTTTGTTTTTAGGAATCACAAACAATAAAGGTTGGGTAATATTGCTCTAGATATCACTTTAAAAGAAAGCAAAAATATTTTAATTAAAAAGAACACATCATGGGAAAATTTGATTTATTATAAAACTTGAAATATGCTTGTCTTATGTATAAGGTTTTGCAATTGTACTTGCCTCATCTCCTTTTAATGAGTTCAATAAACAGAGGGCTGACTGACGCATTTGTACCAGAGCCACCACCTGGGAGGTGCCATGTAGACAAAACCCATTTGGACAAACTGTGTTTTTGTTGCCGGCCTAGGCTTAATACAGATTTAAATTAGCATTCTCACTAATATCTGGCACATTTACATCTTGTATTAGTGTGAGATGGCAGCATACAATATCTTATATTAAATGTACAAGTGGCCTGCCCTTATTATATGTGCCATATATAACTTGACAGTCAGGTAAATCTTTTCTTAACATCAAGACATTGCAAGGAAAGGTGAAACTCTACGCTTGAGTTCATATACATTTACCCCAGTTTTGGACTGAATGTATACACATGAAAAGTTGTGGCTGGATGGAAATTTACCAAGACTGAAACTCTAAAGTCTGAGTGCAAGTGAATGCAGCAGGAGATGACGCTCTAACACATATAATTTAATGACCTATTCTGGCCACATTTTAGGCCAGGTGATGGACTTATGTTCAATTAAAAACAGACATGTGGAAAAATCTTTCAAAATATGAAAATAAAACAATGTATTGCTTTTTATTGCCTCCTTTAGATATTCCTATCCAATGGCTTGCTCAAGTGCCACAAAAATATTTTCATTTGGGAGCTTTTCCAAGCAAATATTGCTATATGATATTGTTTGCGATTAAATTAGCATTTTTTTAATTATTTGCCACCTCTTAAAGTCTCCATGCCACCTTCTTGCCACCCCATGAATCTCTCCCTAGATCTGCCCCAGTTCACACTGTCCCAAAAATAATGATTAGCAGTAGCAGATAACAATATAACAAACATATACATATCCATGGTGCTAAGTTAGGCATAGGACGAATGTGGATGTCACTGGATTAACTCAGGTGCGATACACATCCACCACTGTTCATCTGAACACTCGCTAACAGTCCACGTGGCAACAACGATCGACTCACTACTGTATCAGTAATTATAGCCTAAGTATAGACAAATATTACAAAACACAGGCATTGTAAACAATGAAAACACACCAATAAGCTTACCATTTCAGAAAATTTCACTGTTTTCTTCAGAGTTTTCTCAAAATAACAGGCGTCTAACAAATACACGTCCAGTAGATAAACTTGAAGTGTGAGTGTGCCTGCGTCTCTGTGGTGTGTGACACAGCTTATGCCTTAGGGCGGAGATATACTTGCTTTAAACTACGCGTTCGCATACGCACCCCTACGCATCCCTACGCTTCATGGCTGCCTCGTGTATCCTGCGTCCATTTGGAGCAATGGTTGTGCGCGTCCTCAGAAATTAACGCGACGCATACGCGAACGCAAACGCATGATCAAACAGCAAGTATATCTCCGCCCTTACGGCACACCGTCAGCAACTGTACAGCATTTCTTTTTCAGACAGGTGGTTAAACAAGTTTAATAACTGAAACTAAAACAATGGCAGCTGCCCAACATTTATTTTGGGCATAAGATTACACGTGACACACCTCACCCTCTGTAGTACATGCCAAACACACCCTTCCAATCTGGAGGCCTATTTAAACTGCTAAAGACAATGTAATGATGCATTGTCACTGGCAGCTTTTTACACACAATTGATGTCAGTGTCATGGATGCTATTATATTGCTTATTGCTTAATAAGCAATATTTGGTACCATATTTGGTACCATAAACTATTAAGCAATGCTTACCACCGAATAAAAAACATTACAATAACACAAACTAGGTTTTACATATACAAGCATATATTTTGACTCATACATCTATGTCATGTTTATAAATTAAGTTTAAATAAGGATTAATGGGTGTTTTCATGTTCAAAAAAAAGTGTGCCAGGGTGTAATTCTGGGTTATTGCATTAATGGACATTTGCAATACTACTGCAAAGAAAAATAAAGTTAGCTGGTGAAATGTCAAGACAGCAAGTAAGTGAGAAAGGAGCAATATACAAATACAAAAGCAGCTGCAGAGAAAGAAAAAGCAGCTTTCAAAAATAGTTTTCTGTCAGAAGGTTTCAGAAAGATGAGCAGCATGAGTTGTTTCCATGTATGTATTAAATGGAGTGCACCTATAATGTAAGTATAACTTATTCATTAATTTATTTGACAAATAATCAACTGACACACTTATGTTTTTGTTTATTTGCTAATGCAATTATATAGACATGAAGACTGTTATCAATGTGAAGGTGTGCCGTCACTGAGTATACTGTATTTTCATTTGTTCTAAGGTGCCCTGTCACCTGTTAGTTTTTATACATGAGAAGTTGCGCTGACAGCAGTTATGCTGAAGTCTGTTGCTCCAACACCACATTACACCAGATAATTTATCACTATCTTGGCCTTGGTATTATGACTCCTCCTATATCTCACAGCGGTGCATTTTGTAGTTGATGGTCGTTTTTAAGCTGCATGCTGTCACTTCTTTCATTCACTGACACTGCTTTATATTATGACTGTGAAGGGCAGGGCCCGGTTTGATAATCCTGCATTAGGGCCCAGTGTTGACTCATTACGCCAATGCTGCCCACAAAAACAGTGGTGTTCTGAATGGAGTGTATGTTGAGGAGGATTGTGTCCACCTCCTAGCCCCCATGATCCCTTGTGTGAATCCTGTCACTGAACCGGTCCCAGTGTTTTCCATGGTAACAGCTAATGCTGATCCTCTTTTCTGAAGCTACTGGGAGATAAAACATGCGGGAACACCATCTCTTTTACACCTCAAATGGGATAACGTTATCCTACTGCTGCCTTCTACTGTCAAGGGGTGGGAGGACAACCTGAAGAAGTGGCTGTAGATAACGTA
>JADIXO010007704.1:0-10773 GCA_020091685.1 Lutjanus erythropterus
CCTAACCCTAACCCCTAACCCTAACCCTGTGCTAATTTAACCCCAACTTGACATTTACCCTAAACCTAAGGTCTATAAAACCCAACCCAATTTGATTATGTCCAATTCATCCTAATCCAAATTATCCCTACCTATCCTAAACTGCCACTACCCCTACCCACACCTAACCTAATTATTCTACCCAACTCCTATGCCCCCCACCCCCTAATCCAAATTAAAACCATAAGTCTTAAACTAAACATAGTAAATAGGGAAAACAAACCCAAAAAGAATAAAACTCAAGTAGAGGAAAAGCCCAAGCAGGGAACACAACAGACTATGGAAAGGAAAGGGAGAGAGAAAGGGGAGGTAGAAGAAGGAGAGGAGAACTTGGAGGAAGGAATGGAAAGGAAAGGGAAGCAGAAGTGGAGAAGGAAGGAAAGGAGGAAAGGATAGAAGAGGAAGACAAAACAAATAAGTTAAAATATACTTACCTGAAAATAAAAAACCTGTAAAAGGAAACACTTACCTGTAAAGGAAAACAGAACAAATAAGTTAAATCATACTTACCTGGAAATAAAAAACCTATAAAGGAAAACACTTACCTGTAAAAGGAAAGACGAAATAATTAAC
This sequence comes from Lutjanus erythropterus, assembly GCA_020091685.1. Classification (NCBI taxonomy): domain Eukaryota; kingdom Metazoa; phylum Chordata; class Actinopteri; order Lutjaniformes; family Lutjanidae; genus Lutjanus; species Lutjanus erythropterus. Next base: position 613 of record JADIXO010007704.1, read on the forward strand.
ACAGGGAAGGTATAAAAGGCAGAAAAGGAAAAGCGTGAAGGGGAGAAGCAAGAAGGGACAAGAGGGCTTAGGCCAAAGTAGGCCAAGCTCACCGCCCAATAGAGGTCAGCGCGCCTGATGAAGGCACAGATATGCCGAAACGTAGCGCGCCAGAGCTGATCAGAGGCATGGGCCTCATTTTTGAACACCCATTATTTGTATGTTATTAAAACTAAATTAAGGATGACGAACCTAAATATGTGTCGAACTAAAAACCTAAGTATGGGAACTAAAACTAAATAATGTTTTGGCCTAATGTTTATGTAACCTAAATATAAGGTACAAAAAACTAAATAATGTTTGTGATTGTGGGACTGGGGGACTTGATTAGTCTCTCTGGTGGAAGAGTGCACCATCACCTGCTCTAGGAGCGGGTGTTTCTTTAGTTTACCTAACCCTAACTCACAATTTTCTTGTTCGTAACACAACATAAAGAATAGGGTGGAGGTTAATGTTTTAATGGCTGTAGCCATAATGTTTTTAACCTGGCAGGTACAAGTTATACCCTGAGATAGTGCACAAGGAACTTAAGCACAGGTGGATCTACCTTAGTGGATGGGATAGGGTGGAGCGTGCACTACTCAGTCGCTGCTTTCGCGGCGCTTGAGTTTATTTATAAATCACACTTCAGAAGTTCGTACAGACATGACAGTGGTACCAATGGAAAGGTAATCCCTCAAAATGGGGGGGTAGATCAAGGTCCCATCACTCTATCTCACTTTCCTGAGTTCGGCAACATGTTGCAATCCCTGTTTTCACCCCATTAGTCTAACCCCACCACTGCATTTAATTATTTTTTTTAATTTAATAAACAGACTGGTTTTACTTTATAAATAAAATATATTTGATGAGATAATAATTGTCATTTTCTTCAGTGATAATTATTAGAACTCCTAAACAATGTTACTTGTACAAAATGTTTGCTTGGTCTCGTGAAGGCAGGTACGCACACACATGTGATCACATCATCAGGATGGAAGCATCTCAGCCTCATTCTGAGCCTGCAGATCAGTTGAGTGGTGAACACCATCTGGAGGAAACATCACTCTGAACATGTGGTTCACTTCATGTAAACACACACACTAACATGGATGACCCTCTGTGACCCCATAATATGCAACAATCCAAGTCACAGAAGACAGAGAAATATTAAACACTGGATGAATAACAAATCACCAGAGAAGAAGAAGTGACTTCAAATGTAGTTTTAATTGACACAGTTCATATTTATCAAAAACTGAAAACAGGTAAATACTGTACAAACAAGATGGAGAGCAGGTGAGTTCACAAACCACAGAAGAAGAGTCAGGACATCTTCTGGAAGACAAACACCAGGTAGATGCCTGGACAGAGCAAAGAGGACACTTCATTAACAAAGTCATTACAGTCAAAGCATGTCATTGTCTCATCATTCTCAATTTATTTCTTACCAATTAAAACATCTGATTTGAAACATGAGTGACTCTCAAAGATTCAACTGTGACATTAAGTTAACATAAAGATTCAACTGGAACGGTGACATTAACGTTAAGATTTAACTGCGAGATATAGTTAACAGAGATTCAACTGGAAAATAAAGTAAACGTAAAGATTCAACTGGAACGCAAAGTTCACTAATATATTAAAATGTAACAGATTCAACTAGAACGTAAAGTTAACGTAAAGATTGAAGCAGAAAGTTCACTAGAAGATTAAAGTGTAACATAAAGTTAAAGTAAAGATTCAACTGTAATGTAAAATTAATGCGGAGATTAAAAAGTAATGGTGAAGTCAAAGAAACTTACTCGTTGCTTCCCACTCAGATCTGCTGAGAGTTCCCTGTAAACCAACAAACAACACTGTTAGAACACACAGGACCAACCAGAGAGAACGAGCCTTAGACTGTGTCATAGTGGTGCAACGGATCATCGTTGATCCGTGATCCGTACGGATCGCTCTCCACGGATCGGAACGCACGAGGTCCGCGGATTGGTTGATGACAAAAAAAGTTGTACGTGGTCACGTGGAGAGCGCAAATTTAATCCACACTAGTTGAGTGCAGCGGTAGTGATGGCTAGCGGAGGAGCAGAGGAACTTGCAAAACCTTCTGCGTCATTTAAGTCGCCCGTATGGGAGCATTTTGGCTTCCCTGTAAAATACAGTGATGATGGAAGAAAGGTGGTGGACAAAACTATAACGGTGTGTAGGCACTGTGGCACAAGAAAGCCGTATGAGAGTGGAAATACATCGAGCATGGCCACCCATATGAAGCGACATCACCCAGATGTGTCAGTGACCGGAGCCAAGACGAAGGCTGCTCAACAACCGCTTATCACCGCGGCATTTAAACAGCCCCTTGCTGCAGAATCCGACCGGGCTAAAGCTATTACAAAAGCTATTGGGGTGTTTATTGCTGCAGACATGAGGTCATATTCCGTGGTGCAAAACACGGGGTTTAAACATATGCTGAACGTGCTTGAGCCACGTTACGAGATCCCGTCGCGCACCCACTTCAGTGATAAGATCGTGCCAAGTCTGTATGAGCAGGAAAAGACAAAAGTTGTGGATGAATTATCCCAGGTATCCTCTGTTGCGCTCACCACAGATGGGTGGACCTCCAGGGCAACAGAAAGCTATATAACTATAACTGCTCACTACATCACAGCGGAGTGGGAGATGAGGAGCACTGTGCTGCAGACACGCCCCCTCTATGAGAGTCACACAGGCACAAACCTGGCGCAAGTACTGACAGAAGCAGTGGCAGAGTGGAAGATAGAAAGGCCCAATACTAATATCTCAGTCACAACAGATAATGCTAAAAACCAAATAAATGCAGTGAATGAGGCAGGACTGGGCCCACAGATAGGGTGCTTTGCACATGCAGTAAATTTAGCATCCCAAAAGGGAATCACAGTGGATAAGATGGACCGCCTCCTTGGGAGGATCAGGAAGGTGGTTTCCTACTTCCACCGAAGCACAACAGCTGCTCATGTGCTTAAGACAAAGCAAGAAATGCTACAGCTGCCTACTCATAAGCTTATACATGATGTCACAACAAGGTGGAACTCCACTTATGATATGTTGGAGCGTTATCTTGAGCAGCAGGCAGCTATATACTCTGCACTGACAGACAAGACCCTGAAGAAAAATGTCAGAGACATCGTCACCTTGTCTGATGTTGATGTGAAAGTGGCAGAGGAGGTTCTCCAGGTGCTCAAACCCCTCAAAACGGTTACAACTCTGTTGAGCACTGAAACTGCACCATCTGTGTCCATGATCCTGCCTCTGAAAACAAGGATTCTACAATCCATGGCCCCAAATGAGGAAGACAGCACCATCACAAGAGATGTCAAGACTGCCATTAGAGAGGACCTGAAGCCCAGATACACTTTGCCCCCTACTCTACAGGACTACCTTCACAGATCTACTGCACTGGATCCAAGGTTCAAGTCCCTGTCTCACCTAGACCCTGCCCTATGCCAGAGGACATACAGTGATCTCACCACTGAGATTGTGAGCAGGCTGGGCACTGAAGACTGTGAAGAGGTAAAGAAAAAAAAAATATTATTTAAAAATTATATATTTTATATGTGTTTATTTTGAATAGTAATGTATTTTATTAAATGTTATTGCTACATTTTTCATGTTTATGAAATATGAAAATACATAATTGGTTTAATTAATCAAGAAATTTTCTCTGCAGGGTCAAGCTGCAAAGCCAACAGAAGCAGTCTTGGACACATCTCCTCCACAAAAGAAGTCGGCCATGGCAGAGCTTTTTGGAGAGACCTTTGCAAGCAAGGACCTGAGCAGCAAGACTTTTGCTGACACCATCAAAGAAGAGGTGGCATCCTACCAGGCAGCAAGCGGCATTCCAGTGGCTGGTGATCCACTGACATGGTGGAAAAGCAATGAGTGTAAATACCCAAACATTGCCATGATGGCAAGACATTATCTCGCCGTGCCTGGCACTTCAGTGCCTAGTGAGAGGGTGTTCTCCACAGCAGGGGACATAGTGACTGCAAAGAGGTCTACACTCTCCCCAGACAATGTAGACATCCTTATCTTTTTGAAAAAGAATTTGAAATTATAAGCTCAGGTCTGCTTTGCTTTCTTTCTTCTTTTTTTGATGATGTGGACATAGGCTAGTTTTTAATTCACTGTCCATGTTTAAAGGAAGAAGGTAACATGCCTTATATTGCACTTTAAGTTGTTTGTATATGATTTAAATTAAATTAAAAATTAAATTATTTTAATTAAACATTGGATGGACATCTTGAGTTGAATGTTGTTTTTATTTAATGGGCAAACAATCCTTGCAATAAGTGTTTTACAAAATAAATGGAGAGCAAAGTTATATTTGTCTTGTCTTTTTTTTTTTTTTTTTTTTTTGCTGATCCGAAAATTGATCCGATCCGTGACTCAAAACTGTGAAACGATCCGAACCATGAGTTTTTTGATCCGTTGCACCCCTACTGTGTCAGTCTATGTGAGCAGACCCACCAGTGGTAGTTTGACTCCAGCTCTGCTGCAGTGCTCTTTAGCATGGCAGTACTCTGCTCTGCTGTCTGTAGCCTGTCGACCTCCATCCTCACAGGGGAAGGGCTGAAAATACAAACAATTAAACACGTTAACTACACGTTAACAATTAACTACACTCCAACTACATGTTAACACATTAACAACAACTTAATTACAGGCTAAAAGTATCATTTTAGCACCGTCATCAGAAAGAAATAGTACCCAAACCTGCAAACCAGGTCCAACACAGATCAGAACCAAAGGCTCACTAACTACAAAGCCAGTCTTTACAAGTGATTAGTGAGGTTTGACGGGGTGGCAGCGCACACAGTTGCAGCAGCTCAGTGATTTCCCTGTCAGTGCTTTGTTTGGCTTTTTGTGTACGTGTTGTTTCTCATCCTGTATACATCCTGTTGGGCAAACAACATCCACAGTCGGCATGATCTCCTTAAGATAGGAGTTTGTTACGAGCATTACAGCATACGCAGGGAGGAGACGAAGGCAGCACTGTGAGAGGAAACAGAAGTGAGGTTGCAGGGCTGATGCACTAGCTAGGCTATGAAGGCAGCTACACAGACCACCGCTCCCCAGACTTTTTCCCACTAACGACAGATCCCTCGCTAATAAGATGGGTGAACTGAGGCTACAAATTGCTATGAAGGATAGTTGTGTTCTGCTGATCACAGAGACCTGGGTTCATTCATCCACCCCGGACTCTGCTATCAAGCTAGCAGGCTACACCATACAGCGCCATGACAGGACATCGGATTCTGGTAAGAGAAGTGGAGGGGGACTCTGTGTGTATGTCAATAAAAACTAGTATACCAACACAGTAACTGTAGACAGTCACTGGCCCAGGCCCATTTATCTCCCGAGAGAGTTCACTGTGGTCATGATTACTGCTGCCTACATTCCAGCAGATGCTAATGCTAACTTGGCTATCGGGCATTTACATGGCAGCATTAGCAGTCAGCAGAGTACATATTCTGACACTGTGCACATCATAGCAGGGGACTTTAATCATGTGGATTTGAAGGAAGTGCTCCCCAGATTCCACCAGTATGTTTAGAGTGCTACGAGAGGAGCTAACACACAAGGTCTACTCTAACAAGGTCTACTCTAACATCAAGCTGGGCTACAGGGCTAGACCACCACCACACCTGGGCCAGTCTGATCGTTTGTCCCCTCTTTTAATCCCTGCATGTGCCCCCTCAGGAAAACTGCTCTTACCATCATAAAGACGGTCAAGACTTGGTTGGATGGTGCCTCTCAGGAGGTCCAGGACTGCTTTGACAGGACCAACTGGGACGTTTTTGAACATCCAGACCTGGAGGTGTTCACAGACAGTGTTCTGTGTTACACAACCAACAGTGTCTCAATACTGTGCGGACCAGCTGGCTGGAGTCTTCACCAGGATATTCAACCAGTCCTTGTCCCAGTCCACTGTCCCACCCTGTCTGAAGTCCTCCACCATAATCCCCCTGCACAAGAAACCCCACATCTCCAGCCTCAACGACTACCAGCCAGTGGCGCTCGCTGCGGTGGTGATGACATGCTTTGAAAAACTGCTCTGGGGTCATATCGCGTCACTCCTGCCCCACAGTTTTGACCCCCACCAGTTTGCATACAGAGCAAACAGATCTACAGAGGACGCCGTAGCCGCAACCCTCCATGCTGCAATGTCCCACCTGGAGCAGCAAGGGATCTACTTGTAGCTGCTCTTTGTTGACTACAGCTCCATGTTTAACACCATCCTCCCTCACAAACTCGTGGACAAACTGGGAGACCCTTGGACTTCCGTACTCCACCTGCACATGGGTAAACGGCTTCCTGTCTGATCGCAGCCAGAGGATTAGATTGGGTCACCACACATCCACGGCCCTCAGCCTCAGCACCAGCTCTCCACAGGGCTGTGTGCTGAGGTCCCTCCTCTACACCCACGACTGCACCCCCGCCCACTACAGCAACACTATCATCAAGTTTGATGACACCATGGTGGTGGGGCTCATCTCTGGGGGGGGGGGGGTGAGTCCGTCTACAGGGACGAGGTGGGGCAGCTGACAGTGTGGTGCAGGGAGAATAACCTGCTCCTCAACACCTCAAAGGCTACAGTCAACAAAGACCAAGGAGCTGATAACAGACTTCAGGAAGAAGAAAACAGACAGTCCACCATTAAACGTCAGCGGGGACAGTGTGGAGACGGTGGCTGACTTCCGCTTCCTGGGAGTTCACATTGAGGAGAACTTGACCTGGAGCATGAACCCCTCTGAGCTGCTGAAAAAGGCCCAGCAGAGACGGCACTTTCTAAGAGTGCTCAGGAGGAACAACATCACCCAGAGACTGCTGGTGTCCTTTTATCGGTTCTCCACAGAGAACATGCTGACATACTGTGCATGTGTGTGGTACACCAGCTGCACAGTGGCTCAGAGGAAAGCTCTCCAGAGGGTAATCAACACGGCCCAGAAGATCATCGTCTGTCCTCTCCTCACTCTGGAAGAACTGCACAGTTCCTGCTGTCTCAAAAAAGCCAGTAACATAAAGGACACTTCACACCCTGGTCACTTCCTGTTTGAACTGTTGCCATCAGACAGACGGTACAGATCAATCAGAACAAGGACAAATAGATTCAGAGACAACTTCTACCCCACAGCAATAACCACACTGAATAAAGACAAAACATGATACTTGCTGCTGACGCAATAAGGGATCATACAATTGATTTACAGATGATGGAATGTATGACTGTGTTTGTTTTTTATCTTATTTATTTTAACACTATTTATTTTAGATATTTGTTATGCTCCTTTATAGTTTTATATGACTCTTGAATGATGCACTGACTGGTTTGGCATTTTAATTTCAGTGTACATGTTACAATGACAATAAAGATATTCTATTCTTATTGATTGATGCGATGATGAGTTTTACCTCCAGAGCCATCATCTTCATCATGAGGCTGCGGTGTTGCTCTTTCTTCACCTTCTCCTCAAAGAACTCAGAGAACTTCTGCTTCAGCACCAGACGCATGTTGTAACGCTTTGCCATGCTGACAGAGACAGATGGGGAGAAGACAGGAGACACATTATAGTCCAGTCTTTATTACAGCTGCAACCATTAATCCATGATGGGATTATTAAATTAATCACAAACTATTTTCAAAATTGATTAGGTAATTGAGCCATTGTTCAAGAAAAAAAGTCAAAATTCTCTGATTTCAGTTTCTTAAATGTGAATATTTTCTGGTTTCTGACAGTAAACTGAATATCTTTGAGTTGTGGACAAAACAAGACAGGACACTTGGACACAGTTATACGTTTCACTTAAAGCTCATGAACTAAACAGTCTCAGCATGATCCATTCCTGTTTATTCAGTGTCAAGGACTGGATGGCAGTGAACTTTCTACAGTTCAACAGCAGTAAAACAGAGGTTTTGATCTTTGGTCCAGAACGTCACAAATTACAGATACAATCCTCTCTAGGTTCACTCACCACCAATTTAAAATCTGTAGCAAAGAACCTTGGAGTAACCTTTGACAGTGAACTATCCTTTGAACAACACAACAGGAAGACCAGTCTTGTTTTTACGAGCTAAGAAACATCTCCAAGATTAGACACATGCTCAGTTTTAATGACACAGAAAAAGTCACACATGCTTTTATATCGTCACACCTGGACCTGTAACTTTCTTTTTACCTGTTTAAATTCACACTTGGTCTCACAACTACAACTCATCCAGAACTCAGCAGCCAGATTACTAACTAAATCTAGAAAGTCCACTCATATCCATGCACTGGTTACCAGTTCATTTTAGAACACATTTTAAAATTGTATTGATTACATATAAGACAATCCATGGTCTTGCTCCAGAATATAATAAGGGGCTTTTAACCCAGTACAGTCCAGCCAGGCCCTTGAGATCAGCTGATCAAAATCTCCTGGCTGTTCCTCAGACCAGACTTAAAACTAAAGGTGACTGTGTTTTTTCAGCTGTGACTTCCCCTTAATGTGAGATCAGACTCCACTGAAGCTTTCAAGCCACTTCTTAAATCTCACTTCTATAAAATGTCCTACTATTATTAATGTTTTATTGTTTTATTGTCTTTAAGAAAATGTTTGTATCTATCTGCTCTAAATGCTTTTTTAAATGTTTCAAGATGATCTTTTATGCTTCTCTGTATTTAAATGGTCTGACTTTTTTCCCTTTTATTCTGTAAATCTTTTAATATGGAAAGCACTTTGCATGAAAAGTGCTATATAAATAAAATTATTTTATTATTATTATTATCATTATTATTATTATTATTATTATTATTATTATTATTATTATTATTATTGTTATTATTATTATTATTATTATGTGAGGACGTCATCTTGGACTTTGAGAAACACTTGAAAGTATTTTCTGATATTTTATGGACCAAACAACTGATCAATTAATCAAGAAAATGATCTTTACATCCACAGACAGTTATCCTGAAACATAAGTTGCTCTGAACATTATGTCTCACTGCTGCCAGACCAACATCAAACAAACTGAATTTATGAAAATCTTCTCCTTCTAACAGGTTATTACTGATTTAATATCACTCATAAACAAACACTGACTCATTCGCATTAATTTCATCTTGAATTAATGTCAAGTGTGACCAAAACAAAAATGTTCATGATCAGAATGTAAATCTCAACATGCTGCTGTAGTGTTGTTGTCAAAGAAGTTAATATTTAAATTTAGTCTGTTTCCTTCATCTCCGATGACAAATCAAGTTCATTTGATAATTTATTACAGTAAATTTATCATAGATTTCTCCTTTAATATGAAACAGAGTCTCACTGTTCAAACAGAGGAAAGTAGACGAGGAACTCTGGCACATTGACGACATCCTCGAGGCTGAAGTGATACTGACATCTGAACAGAGGGTAGTAACCTTTGGACTGGAAGGAGACTTGAAAAACCTCGTTACCAAACGAAAGGGAGTCTGACGCCTCCAGACGTTTACTGCAGCAGAAGAAGAAGAAGAGGAGCAGGTGTTCACACTGTGTCATAAAAAATAGCTGAACTGATAATGTGATTAGTTCAGACTGAAGACGGTATCTGTTCTTACACAAGTTCAAAGGCATCTGGCGTCGTTCCAATGAAGAATCCTCCAGGTTTGAGACGTTCGCAGGCGTTTCTCAGCATCATGTCGGCTTTCTGTTCGCTCTCAAACGAGTAATGATACACAAACTGACAGCTGCACACGTCAAACATCAGCTCAGGGTCGTCCAGCTTCTCTGATAACAACTCCTGCAGACACAAGACAGAGCAGCAACACGTCACTGCAATGTGATGTACATTTGTGTGCTCAATTTTTCAACTGAGAACATTGTGACAGGATTAATTGATTGATTAATGAAGAAAATTAGTCAAAGATGTGTAAATAAAAACGGAATTCATGGTTTGCAAAAACTTTTCCGCCTATTTTCAGTTGAATCCAGAACAAAGATCAGATATTTCCTGTTCAGACTGATCAACTTTAATGTTTGTTGTAAATCTCCAGTCATTGTGTTTCAGGATCCTGTTTCTCTCTGTGATCCATCATCTTTTCTTCTAACACTCAGTCAGTGTTTGTGAACTGAGACACT
>JADIXO010007723.1:0-11429 GCA_020091685.1 Lutjanus erythropterus
GGTGCTGAGAAGCTGCAGCGTTCATTGAACTGTACATTTACTGCCACACTGACAACTTACTGCTCCGCTCACATTCACCGTGTGTTTTCTGCCTCCCTCTCTCTCTCTGTCTCTAACTTGCTCAACCACACAATGTGGACTCACGGTTCATGTTCTTTCTTCTCGATATGTGATTATTTATTACAACAAAAAGACAAGACAAAAGAGTTGCTCTGATTATCTCTGATTAATTGGTGCTCTGCAGTCTTTTAACTCCATCTTTTAGTATCGACGAAGCTTTACTGGAACTTCAGCAGAGAGATGGAATGGTTCTGTTGGTACCATCCACAACTTATGTCAATGGAAACATGAAAATAACTGCTCTAATGTGTAACAAACTGAATTGAACAGGCCTGAAAAGTGGAAATGTGGCTTAAAACTTGGGAGAAATCTGAAGACTGAAATCTACAAAGATTAGTATTTGACAGTCAATTTTCATAATGTCGTTGCAGCTGTGGTGAGAATTTGGCACACCAAGTTTGCCTTGCAGCAGCAAAGGAAGGCAGCATATTTTAAAGATGAGAAGCTGTGAAATAAATGTCAGGGTTCAAAGTTTAAAGAAAGTGATGTTTTCCTTATTCCCCAGCTGTTGTGCTCCAGATTTGTTCAAAGCACAACTGTTGTCGGAGTGCAGTTCAACTCCTGCAACGATCAGAGTTCAACAGTGTGCATCAGTGGCTGCAGACAGTGCGTACAATTCTGCAGAGGAGACAGTGTTGGACATGCTGAGACCGTAGTACTGTGCTGTGGTGCATTCAAGCACTGTGGGAATATTCAACACACGAGTCTCAGCTTATTAACAGCAGCTTTTTTTTTTAACAGAAGAAGCTTTGAAAATGATATGACCTTTAAATGATGACAACATGAAGTGTGAAACCAGCTCTTCACTATCCAGAAAAACTACAACACAACTCAGGATAATAACATTAACAACTTAAAGACTCTCTGTTCTTTAGCATGACACAAACAAAACTGAAAAAGGATAAAAAGAAAAGTTCAGATTCATATTAATTCTACTCTCTAACACAGACAGGCAGTTTTCACACAAGCTGACACAAGCATGGAGGTAAACAGGGAAATGGAACTGTTTGAATTCCCTTTTAATTCAGCTACACACACACACACAATCACGCACACACATGCACAGCTCATCAATACCGACTTATTAGCGCCTCCAAGGTCGATGTGGCGACCTTCAGGATGGACGCCTGTCTCTATTAACAGGAACTGGTGGAGAGTGAACCAATTGAGACGCAGAACTCGTTACCAAGCTGACAAAGTACAATGAAGTGTCCCCGACACACACACTCACACACACACACACACACACACACACACACACACACACACACACACAGCTATAAAATATGCGTCGTCGCTCGCTGCACAAATCAACAACCGTCCGACGAGCTGATGAGATTTGAAATGAGCCTTAATTTGTTGGGAATTGTCTTTGGTAATAATGAGAGAGAGAGGGACGGAGAGACAGACAGAAAGAGAGAGACAGATAGAGACAGATGGAGGGAAAGAGACGGACAGACAGACAGAGAGAGAGACAGGAGATGGAAAGAAGAGAGGTAGATGGGAAGACCAAAGAGATCGCAAAAACCAAGTAGGAAAGTGATCTGCGAGAAGCTTAAATGCGCTGACATAACAGTCAAATGGAGAGACAGACAGGTGTATGACTTACCTGCGACAGTCCCAGGTAGATGGAGACGGTCTCAGAGATGTAGAGGAAGCGTCCCTCCTTGTTTAGTGCAAATACAAACCCGTCCAGAGACTGAAAAGAGACAAAAACACAGAGGACAGACATGAGCTTTTAATTCAGTTTAAGAAACTTTTTACTCCACTCCACAAAAAGTACTTGTTGATGAGCTCAAGACGCATTTCAGACAGTGAAAACTATGATGCACAAAGAATAAAAATGCATGTACAGAAGTGTGTTGACGTAAAAACTGCTCCTCCCGACTGTACAACTGCTGCTACAAACACTGCTTCATTTACACATCTCAGTGTGCAGCTACCCTTCCAGCTCCTTAAAAACACTGTTGTAATGTCTAATAATCACCACAGAAATAAAATGTACCACCCTAAACACCAATGAAACATCAACACAGACTACTACTGACAACAGAGTGCTGCTTAACTGCTAATGTCACCAATAATCTCCATGGTGTTGCACTGATAACAACAGTTTTACACATCTGAGTGAATGTCTCAAGGATAATCATTTCTTTAGCTAAAGTGTTTTATTTTTGTAATTTGTATGCAGTGATACAGATGTGCTGCTTCTCAGTCTAAATGAGCCTCTTGTTGTTCATGTTAATTCCAGGGGAAACAGAAACATCAAGAATGCCAATGTAGATTTTGACACAGAGCAGTTTGTAACTGAGGAAATGATTAAAGTTAAAGTTAATTATCTCAACAAAACATTATTAGTTGGTAAAACTTGGGCTCAAAATGTATTAAAAAAAAGTAAGTAGCCTTGAAATTTTGAGTTTTCTCAACTTTTTCCTTTTGATAAAAAAGTTCTGTCGACTAAAATGTGTGTTACAGCCAATGTCAGTGATTCAGCACCTTTTCCTACATTTCGCTGGTGGTGAGTCTTTAGTCCTGGTTTGCTACGGATGTCAAATCTAAAAAAAAAGAAAAGTCTCTAATAATTTAATAGTTGCAACCCAAAACATTGGTATTTGATGTCCTCGCATCTTTCTTGTGCGTTTGTGAACAGATCATACAAAGAAAGTTGATTTGTTTTTATCTAGCAGACAGTGGCTCAGCAGGTTTGTCCGAAATCACTCGCTTCTCTCCATACAGTGTTCACTTAACAGTGAGCAGTAAACTGAGATTTCAGACTCTTTGCATCATCGCCAACAGCTTGTCATCTATAAAATGCAGAGCATTGCAGAAGGCAGTGTACGAGCTTTTATGATGCATTTATACACTCGAATAAAATGGCGGACAGTAGAAGCACTCTGTAGCACAGGGACGACAACAACGCAGGTAGCGATGTTTCCTTCAACAGAACGACACAGGTTGGAACAGCACATGTGGAAAGGTCTCACACACACACACACACACACACACACACACACACACACACACACACACAAAGGCATTAATACTCCTGAGGTCAGGCAGGTTAATTACATGTGGTTCCCTACTGTTGTGCTGATACACCACATCCGTGTGTGTGTGTGTGTGTGTGTTATTTCCACTCTGAATATAGTCTGAATATATATGTCTGAATGTTATTAATATTAACTGTCTGCATGTGTGTCTGAGACAGAGACAGCGAGGCAGAAAGACATTAAAGGGACGACAAGTAAGCTACAGAAAAGGAAAAGAAAAGACAGAAAAAAAAGAAAAGCCGATGAAACATCTGTCTACATCACAGTCAGGGCTGGGAGGGTTTCTCTAAAAATGTATTCTGATACAGTTACTACTTAGCTGTTAAACAATGTAGTCCAAGTATTACAACATTAAAGTAATGTAACTTGATTCCTCTCCATTAGAGTTTTAGAGTTACCTCAGTATAAAATATGTTGAAATAGTTTAGATTAATGTAGTGATTTTGAGGCTTCAGCTATGAATTAATCAGCCTGTTATTTTCTCAATTAATGGATCAGTCATTTGGTCCATGAAAATGCTATAAAACAATGTTGATCAAAGCTCAAGATGACGTCTTCAAATGTCTTGTTTTGACCACAACTCAAAGATATTCAGTTTACTGTCAGAGAGGAGGAAAGAAACCAGAAAATATTCACAAAAAAACATTCAAACAAAATGACTTCATGACAAGATGAATCAATTATCGGTAATAGATGCAGATTAATTTAAAGGTTGATTAATAATAGATTTATCACTGCAGTTCAGGTTTTTTGTGTTTGTTGTTATTTTATTAGTCTGTCCAGCTGTTCCTTCCTTTGCTGTGTGCAATTTATTGATTGACTGATTGATTTAAAGACAAAAATAATGGCACTGTGCAGGATAGGACAGGATTTTACTAAATGCATCTTCATCTTTTTTACTATCCATTTAGTATCCAGATTCTGTAATCCTGTTGTAATCATGTAATCTGTTACTCCCCAAGCCTGATTATAGAAATATTTATAAATCATTTACTTTTGATAAACAAAAGGGATTGGCTCTGTACGAAGGTAAGAGAACAGAGCTCAGTTTCAGGATGTTTAAAATGTAGAATATATTTAATGTTTGTATATTTCTCTCTTTGTGTCATGTTTCAAACATTCAAATAAAACCTGCTGTTTGGTTTTGACCTTTAACCTCTCGTTCCTGCCAACTCACACTGATATAGGATGCTGATGTATTTGTGTGTGTGTGTGTGTGTGTGTGTGTGTGTGGCGGCTGCTCCTCTGCCTGTGTCCGTTAAGTCTGCCCTCCCAGCTAACGAGATGCTAATGAGATGTTAATCGTCAACGAGCCTCATCAATGTCCGTCCATGCTGGGTTCCTCATTAACACACATCCTGACTCATCCTGTGTGTGTGTGTGTGTGTGTGTGTGTGTGTGTGTGTGTAACTCAGTGCTTTGTTTATGTGCTTACGGGCCCAAATCTGTGTGTGTTGTGACGTTCTGGTCCAGACTGCTGCTCTCCATGTTGTCGCCCTTCACATTAAATGTTTTTGTCCTCTAACAAGTCAGTTATCCTCAGATGACTTTTAAACCATTCCAGTGTTATAATGAAGAATATTATGTGTATACATTGGTCTACCTGTGACGTACATTTAAATTATTGTTCAGTACAGGATTTTTCACGATCATACAGTCCGTCCTCACCAGAAGAACGTCTGTATAGGTTGTCTGTGCAAGCAGTTTATTGCGACCCATATTTTCGTTCATTGTTGGGCAGCGACCTCTCGTGGCTGTAGTAGTTATAACGGGAGCAAAGGAGGAAGTCAGGTGACGTAGTGTAGGGAGGAGATCAGGGTGGATGGATGGGTCGAACACATACAGACTTTCACTCAGGAGACTGTTGTTCATGTTCCGTCATTTTAAACTAAACCATGATCAGTACCTAAATCTAATCAAGAATTTTTGGTGCCTAAACCCGACCAAAAGGCCAGTGTTGATGACAAAATGGCACATGGCTAGCTGAAGGAGACTCAAGACTAGCCACCAGCAAAATATAGAGGAAAAAGCACTGAGCCGTAGACGCAGGCTATGACGCACATTTGAGTTGATTTGAGCTGATTTTTTTTTTAATATACAGGTAACAAACTTTTTCAGCTGGAGAATGTTAGAATAACTTCAGGCTTCCAACAATGAAATCAGATCAAATAGTGATGTAGACACATCTTCTCTTCCTCCCGCTGTGCAAGGACAGAGCCAAAATATCTATATAAGTGCTGACATCTTCAGCAGAGCTCAGTCAATCACAATAATCAACAAATAACTAATTAACACCAAACCAATCAGCAAAACCAACACTTGAACAAACATCAGTGTCATAAAATCTTCCCAAACCAACGAAGCCATGCTGGAGAAATATTTATTTGATGTGTACTTTGATTCTTTAGATTGATCACATGCTAACATATCTGCTAACACTGATAGCTCATGGGGTTTCATGACCTATACTGCAGCCAGCCACCAGGGGATTATCCATATGTCATGAATCTTTAAATTAACCTTAATGCTGCATTGATGTGGGCTACTGTACGTCTGTGTGAGGAGAACATGTACACCTAATGCACAGTGGTTTAACTGGGAAGTAAAATAAATGTAATAACCAACAATCGGGTCACAAAACTGCTGCTCACATCTGATTATAGAAGAAAAATCCTTCACTATTGGCTCAGAAGATTCAGAGAAAACCTGATCATGTTAACCTGTTTTATAAAACCTTTATAAACCTCAGATTTTCTGGTTATTTTTTTTCCATATTTTTGAGGATGGAAGCCGGTGACACAACCACTAAGCCTCTGTGGGTCATGGATTATTTCTTGCCCCTTTAAAGTAACACAACACAACAGTGGAAAAGGCTGAGATGTGGAGATAATCACAATCTGTGTTTTTCTTTTTACAGTTTTATCATCTCGTCTGATTGAGGTCCAGGTTTAGCAACAAGCAGCTCCAGGTGAAGGAAAGCAAATCTGCCCGTTTCAGAGGGATTAAAACGGATTAATTAGAATTGGAAAGCGAGTTGAAAGGTGGAAGCGAGTGTGTGTGTTTGTGTGTGTGTGTGTAAATTATGCTGATATGACGCTGATGTAAACACTGTCTCACACACACACACACACACACACACACAGACACACACACAGACGAAGATGTGCTGTAAACAAACATAACCTTGCTGACTGCTTCGTTAAATCCCAGGTTGCCTCCCAGAGGTTAAACAGGCCTCAGATTATTAGAGCAGCAGCTCCAGCAGAGCTCAGACCAAACATTGTTTTCTGCTGCATGTTTGTCTTTTCTGCCTCTTTCGGTTTACACCAGGAATTATGTACAAGGTCGGCAGGGTCTCGAAAGGTCAGTGAAAGGTTGTAAGAAGCACAAAGGTCGGTGTAACACTCAGAAAACAACATTCTTAACTCGGTAACTGACATTTTCTGCAGGAACAGCCGCCTTTGAGGACAGTCTTGTTAAAAGAACACACCCAAAATAAAACCGGTAAACCTAAATTCACTACTTCATTACTTTTACTTTAGTTGTGAAGTTTAAGACTGCAACAATGTCCAGAGAACTTTTGGTTTTGTTTTACAGAAGAGCGTGTTTGACATTACTGCAAATTTATCATTTTATGTTTGAAATGCAACAGGCTACGTTCACCTTAACAAGACCAATCCTCGCTGCTCAGATTTAATTTCAACAATCAAGTCTAAATACTCGGTAAATAAACTGACACGGCTGCTGTCAGGAACTCTGATCAAGCTGTCTGGACTCATGTCGATGATGACCAATGATACTTTACCACCCAGGGGATGTGCAGTGTTGAAATCATAAAAATAAACCTTAAATATACCAGCTGTTATTTTCTGACCACCTGTGCATTTATCTTCTTTATACAAATCATGATTTTTCCTGAATAATCAGTGAAAGAAAAACGTGCCCAAAGAAAACAGATGAAACATATTGTTGGCCAACAAACTTTCAATGTACATGAACTGAAAACCATCACTGAGTTCCATGTGCCTGGTTTGAGCCTGATCAAAGACAGGTCTGAGTCTGACCTGCTTCATCCCAAGGCTAATAGAAGCTCAGCTTGAGCTTGATTCAAGCTAACCTCCAATAAAAAACTGCCATGATCTCTGCTCAGATGTACGTTCCTTGTTTACATAAAGGGAAACAGAAACAACATCAGCGTTGTACTGGCCTGAAAATGATGAACCTAACCTGATCTCATCCAGAACCAAAACTCAAACCAAGCCCAACACGACCTGGACCTAAACTTTGCTTCAGTTAAAAACTGGCTTGACGACTGCACAAATGATCCTCTAACATGAGGAGAGTAGACAATAACAGTCACGTGACACAACTGCACTGGACCACTGATGTATATAAAGATGAAAAAGTGAAGTCAAAACATCTGGATCGCCCCCTGGTGGCTGGCTGCAGTAATCCCACCCCTCCATATTAGCAGATGGGACATGGGCCAAACTAAGAAATCAAAGTGCATGTCAAATAAATGTGTCCCAAAGATGGTTTCTGCCATTTTATGTAGTTCTTATCTCACTGATGTTTGTTCAAGTGTTCTTTTTTCTGATCACTTTGGGTTTAATTAGTTATTTGAAGCTATTAAAAGGGGGTTTCATGTGGTGATTGACGGTTGATCCCTGCTCGTGACTTGGTCAGACATTTGGGTGAGAACTCAACACTGCGGCCCCACAAGATGGCAGCACGCATTCAGTAAAGTGTGAGGAAGTGGAGATGCATTGTCCATCTTTATTTACTTTAAATGAATTTGACTGAGAATCTGGACCTGGCCCGATCACACCCTGAGCCTGATCCCCGTCTGAACCCTGCCAGACAAATCTGAGCTTCCTCTGAGACCGATTCGATCCCAACCAGAGCCAGATCCTAAAACCAAACAAACTAAACCAGCCCACATCAAAACTCTTCAATATTTACATCCTGACACCAAACCCAATCTTAATAAATGGAAACAGTAGAACCAGTAGAAGCAATGAAACCAGTAGATCCAGTATCAACTGACCTCAGCCTGTTAGGTGGGATATTGTTTTTCATGCCCTTTGTTGTTTTTCACTTGTATTTGCATATTAATAACACAGACAGACACACCGGGACTTTAGATTGGCCTGTGTGTGTGTGTGTGTGTGTGTGTGTGTGTGTGTGTGTGTGTGTGTGTGTGTGTGTGTGTGTGTGTGAGAGTGTGTGAGTGTGTACATGCGTGCATGTTTTTTTGAGTGTGTGGATATGTGTGCAGTAATGTGTGACCATGTGACCAAATGTTGGTATGTATCACTGTGTGTGTGTGTGTGTGTGTGTGTGTGTGTGTGTGTGTGTGTGTGTGTGTGTGTGTGTGTGTGTGTGAGGCAGACAGACCAAGGACAGCACACACACACGTACACACACAGAAAATGAGGAAACAATGCAAACAAACATGAACACACAAGGTGGAACAAATGGACACACCAAAAGTCATGCACCAACACACACACACAGACATACACACACACACACAAAAAGAAACGGCACACTAACATGCTCATACACACTCATTGTCTCTATCTCTTCTATTTTGTCTCTCTAAAACACACACACATATACAAACACACACCCTGTGGCGGCGGCCTCTGTTCACACACGCGCACGTGTGTGTGTGTGTGTGTGTGTGTGTGTGTGTGTGTCTTTATGAAATCACAGAGGGTCTGACCGCCTCATAGTAATTATGCTAATTGCCTGGATGCCCTTGCCTTTATTTATGCGCGGCTGCTAAGATAAATAAAAGGAAATTGCTTTGGATCTAACTGTATTCATTTCAGCATGCTAACTAGAACGCTAACGCCGCTCTCTGCGTCGGAGTGTGCCTGTGTGTGTGTGTGTATGTGTGTGTGTGTGTGTGTGTGTGTGCGGGGCGAGCGAGGCACAGATTTGTTTACCCTTCACAAATTCTGCAGGTAATTGCAATTTTGATTGTACATTTATTTATTTTATTCTGTGTGTGTGTGTGTGTATGTGTGTGTGTGTGTGTGTGTGTGTGTCAGTGGGGTGGAGGTGTGTCAGTGTGTGTGCTTCCTGTCTCTCAGTCCTCTGTCATAATGAAATGTTTTGTTCTATTAAACAGAATATAACTGGCTGTCTGTTGTTCTGCAGAGGAACTAAAGCCTCGGAACAAAACATCCACAAAGAAACCTTAAAATATTCATAAAAGTAATAATAATCCAACTATTAGCAACGATGTAATTAAGGCATTTTAATGTGATGTTAAGGGCATAATTAATGGATTCCTTTATGATTTGATTTATTAAGAGCTGCAACTAACAAATACTTATATTTTAAAATAATCTATGAATTCAAAAAGCCCAACATCGTAAAGTCGCTTGTTTTTATCCAGTCAACAGTCAGAACCGACAGATTTTTAGTTACTATTACAAAGGTCTGAGGAAAACTGACTAATTTATCTCTCTAGTAATGGATTTTCTGCACAGTTTAGGTTATTTTTTTAAATTATTTCATTACAGCCATCCTTGAATTTATGTCCTTGAAAGAACCTTATTTGTTCGCCTGAGGTGAAAAGGGACACTCTTAATAAATGTTATATTTTATAATCATTTTGTTTATTTAAATAATTCCTATTTGGTAAAGATTGAAGTATTTTGATACCTAAAAACCATTAATCCACCCAAGTCCCCCCTAGAATGGGACCAAATAAGCATCTCTTCTGCCGACTCCTTTCCAGACAGGTTTTGTTTATTTTCTCACCAAGAACCTTCTGTAGGTTTCTGCTCATCTTGATTATTTTGTTTACTCTATTATTTCTGCTAAATTATTCAGCTTTTCGTTTTGTTTTGTTTTTCAAAATAAAGTTTATTCAATTCAACTCAGTTTAAATCTTGGTTGTTTCTAGTGAACCGGTCCACATTTCCACCAATTTTGTGCTGAACTTAGTGTAGAACAACTTGGAGAACATGTCTCGTCCACTTTGGTTCACAAGGAAAACCTGCTGCTTTCAGGTTCCAAACCATTTATTTTTATTCTTTTGGTGGAAATTCTCAGAAGGTTTAATCCACTAATTTATCCATTCAATTCAACCAAAATCTGGAGTCAGACTTGGGACTTGGACTCATTTAGGATTTGAAACTTGACTTTTGACTTAACTTGAGGAAAACTGAGTCTCAGTATTCAGGTCTCAATTTCTGACATGGTAAGAAGTGTTGCTCTTAAAGTTTAAGACCACATGAATAATACTGTTTCCATGAAAAGTCAGCCTGTTCTTATTCCACACTCATCAAATAATGACATTTGGTCACACCAGCTGGTAAATGATACAGACACACAAGGTGCCCGTCTGTAGCTGTATGAGTTGCACCAGGCTTTGACCTCAGTATAAAGTAAACTCTGCGTGTGGATGAGGCAAACAAACACAGGACAAGTCAGTGGGGTTCAGGTCCCACGTGAAACCCAAATGTTATTAAAAGTTTTAAAGTACATAAAGTTAAGTATGTCATGTGACTTGCAGCATGTAACTTTTTTGCATCTTGCTTCACTGACGTCACATAACGTTTGTGACGTAATGCACTTATTTTAAACCAAAACATGATGCTTTTCAAATTTAAAAGATAACACGTCTCAAAGTTTGGGAAGCACTAGTGCAGTGCAAGTATAAAGATAATAAAATAAAATGAACAAGTAAAGTAATAAGTAAGAGTTTTGCAACACTAAGAAGCAAAGACTGAAGATGATGACATCAGTGTTTTTGTTTGTCCAGACTGAGACGTCCCTTAACATTTGAATGACCTCGTGAACTTTTGTGCAGCGCCCCCCTCAGGACAAACTTTTCATGCAGGAACACACACACACACACACACACATACACACACACACACACACACAGTACACACACTTAAAAAAATCTATAAAGAGAAAGACAGATACACACAAATACACACACAAACACTCAGAGGCACACAGATCTAAATGTTAGACCGCAGACAGTAAAAGAAAAAAAATAACAGTACACACACACACACACAAACACACAAGTATACACACACAAGTGCACACACACACACACAAATGTCTAAATCTGGGCGTTCAGACAGTAAAAGAAAGAATTGCAATTGATTAGTGAGTGCTGCTGAATGGCTCGCTCCCTCTCTGCTTCCCACCTCCTGCAGATTACTGCATCGATCGCCCTCACACACACACACACACACACACACACACACACACACACACACACAC
>JADIXO010007729.1:0-12189 GCA_020091685.1 Lutjanus erythropterus
CCTGCATCTGTAGTTACCTGTAGTGAAGACTATGCAGGCTATACAACACCGTACAGTCTAGAGCACCATCCACTTGGGCTGCCTACTTGGAATGACTGGGGGTCTTTACTGCAGGCTGCAGGGCTCAGCAAGTGAATCCCTATTCAACTACAGCCCAGGATCTCCTATCACTTCTGCAGTCCCAACTGAAGACAGGGAAATCTGTCATTGCTCTGCAAGGGATGGTGGCAGCAATCAAGGCTCTCAGTCAGTTCACAGAAGTGGACCTTCAGTTCCTCCATAGGACTAGGACATAGTCCTCAGTGTGTTTCCCATTTTTACCCCTTAAGGTTGCCAATTTGAAGGAGCTTTTCTTTTTCATGGATGCACCATAAGCAGAACAAGGCTGCATCAATGCGTGCAAACAAAAGGTTATTAAAGTATGCTAACATAGGGGTGGCCATTTAGCTCAGTTGGTAGAGTGTCCGACCCATGTATGGAGGCTGTCAGGCCTCTTCAGCGATCACTCGTTTGACTCCCGCCTGTGGCCCTTTGCTGCATGTCATCCCCTCTCTCTTCAACCCCTTTCCTGTCTGCTCTTCAGCTGTCCTATCTCATAAAAAGGCAGAAAAAAGCCCAAAAACGTAACTTAAAAAAAAAAAAAAGTATGCTAACATAGAGATAGGACAAATATCTTTGGTACTCATCTTTAAGGTGTGTACTATTGATATATGCATTTTCAATTACTCAACTTTGTTCACTGTGGTCACAGAATAAGTAAACACTTGATGCCAACAATAGTGGCCGGGTGGATAAGATAGTGAAGTTCAGTATACGCATACTTATACACATAGATTCAACAATGTGCTGGAAACAATCCTCCAGATTTGGACACACCACACCTTGCGCTTTGAATATGTTTGAGTATGTCTACATGACACAAGTACCCTGCTTATGATGGGTTATACAGGTTTTTGGAGTATCCAGGTATTTGTTTTGTGCACGTAAACAGCTTATCCTGGTTTCAGAAACCTTGATATGACCTTTCCCCGGTTACCTGGATAAGACCTTACCCCAGTTACTTGGATAAAACCTTACCCCTGGTTACCTGGACAAAACTTTACCCCAGTTACCTGTATGAGATCCTACCCCCCTTGAGTTGCACTTTAAGAAACCATGTGATAGCGCATTCTAGTTGTGTGGGGGAACTGCCAGTGAATAAGATTTAAATGTATTAGTAACTGAGTTGGGATATATAAGAATTCGGTGACTGCTTTGGAGAAATATGTTCATATTGGCCTACACATTATCGCACCTGTCACAATTGTGACTGATTATAAAACAAACTTTTTTACCCACTTGTCCATAAAATAATGATTGATTACTTCAGATGGTTACTACTGACACAAGATTTGGACACTGTCATGTTTGGGGAAAATTTGGAGTTAAACAGTTAAAAGCAAAAGTATCTCAACTCATAGAGGAGCACTTCCTCCTTTAGTTTTAGTGAAAGATTCAAAATAATAAAATTTTGAAGCCAGCAATGTAATATACAGAGCTATTTTGTGATTTAGCTTTGTAGATGTGTTTATTATGATTAGCCTCACAAAAACATATTTAAATCTTTGGATAACAACAAAAGTGTTGCTCCTCTTTGTGATTGGTTAATCCAGCAATGACTCATTTGACCAATAAAATGAGGCAGGGCTCAGACTTTTTATATATTTTGTGTCATTGGCCTTTAAAAACTTTGTTGGAGATCCATCACCTCCAACACACACAGGCTTTATGGGGTCAGTATGGGCACTCCATACAACCCCTGTTGGGGCTTCAACCTGGCATTAGTTAGCCTTCTTTTTCCAGTGTTCTCTGATGTTCTGAAACATGCAAGGGAAGGGAAAGAACTGTGTCTAGAGAAAGTTGCAGTGAAAAAAGAAGACATTACAACAGATAGACTGGCTGGCTTGGGGATAGAGGGAATGGGTAGTGTTGCTTCTGGGTTCCCTCAGTGTGTGAAACTTACAAACATTGAACCTCTGGCCTTGCAGTTGGGAGGGGATGTTGTGATTGGAGGGTTTTTTCCTCTGCACTACGTGGCTCCAAGGCCACGGCATAGCTACCGCAGCAAACCTCAGCAAACATCTTGCAGTGGGTGAGATACTATTGATACTTGATATAGTCCCACATAAAATCTCACATTTTCACACAAATAAGTTACTCTAATCATTTCCTCTTTCTGTGACTGAGCTGTATGTTGCATCCATAATGTTTACGTGTTATGAGTTATATTGTGCTACTGTGATACTGTGTTTTCTGTCTACAACTTTATTTAATGTTCTGCAGCTTTGACCATAGAGCCTTCCGCTGGATGATGACCATGGTGTTTGCAGTGGAGGAAATCAACCGTAATTCAAGCCTGTTACCAGGTGTTAAATTAGGTTACCGGATCATGGACAGCTGTGACCATGTCCACACCAGCCTGCAAGCCCTTTTCTCTTTAGTCAGTCGCTCCAATGCTGTGATGAGTGAGGTGAAACAAATGGAAGAGACTGAAAAAGGATTAGATATGTTAAAGGATGGGAGTTCTAGAATGCAGGGGATAAAGATGATAGAAAAAATAAAAAAGGAAAGTATGACAACCACAGTGAAAAAGAGAGGCACTGAAATCAGTAGAATAGTACCTTGCAGCATTGAAAATACTGGAAATTACACGATGGAAAATGTAACAAAGAACAGAATGGATAGGAGTACACAATCTGAAACTTTCCCCTCATGTCTGTCTGATTCTCCTGTGCCTGCTGTGATCGGTCTTGCATCCTCTTCCCCAACAAGAGCTATAGCTCATACTCTTGGCCCTTTCAGCCTCCCACTGGTAAGAATGAAATGAAAAAAAGATGTTCCCCTTACTTCTACTATTTGAGTTTTTTAAGAAGTCACATAATAAAAATAGAATGTTTTGTTTTTGGATTCTGTCTTATCTCATAGATATTGTTACTTTGTCTCCCCACAGGTAAGTTATTTTGCCACTTGCACCTGTCTTACTGAAAAGCAAATGTACCCGTCATTCTTGCGAACCGTGCCAAGTGATCTCTTTCAAGTTAGAGGTCTTGTCCAGCTGGTCACATTCTTAGGCTGGCTCTGGGTGGGCACAGTAGGGACCACGGTGAGATACAGACTTTGTTGTAACCCAACTAGTAGTTAGTTAAACAATGTAACACTGTAATTTACAAGATCCCTCTCTACATATATTTCAGGATGACTACAGTCACTATGGCATTCAAGCATTCTCTAATCAGTTTAAACAACAAGGTGGGTGTTTTGCATTTCATCTGACTATCCCCAAATCACCCACAGTGGCTGAGATACAGGAAATGGCAGACATACTGCAGAGTTCAACTGCACAGGTAGTGGTTGTCTTTGCCACAGAGGGACAGCTGCTGGAACTACTATTAGAGGTAAACAACCTACATTTCAGTTTGTGTATATGACCAGGCATTACATATTACAAATTGCAGTTTAAATTAATCAAAATTAGTAAATGAGAATTTGAAATGTCAAAAGAATATTTTTTTCTGAATGCCCTATTTTCCAGTTGACTGAGAGAAATGTGACTGGGATCCAGTGGGTAGCTAGTGAAGCCTGGGTGACCGCTACTCTGCTAACGTCACCCCACTTCCACCCCCTCCTAGAAGGCACACTGGGCTTCTCTTTCCCGGGAGTTAGGATACCCGGCTTGAAAGAGTTCCTGTTGAATGTCCGCCCCTCTCCCAAACCTGGCATGGAATTTGTCAACATGTTCTGGGAAGAACTGTTTGGGTGTAGGCTTGAGTTTAGAGAGGTCAGATCCCCCCAAAATAAAACTGATTCTATTGATAAATTTATGGGATTGGATGCTTTTGGTTACGAATTAGACTCTCAGAAAGATTCTGAGTCCTTGGTTAGGCCTACTGTAGGAAAAACAAGCACACCAAAGGAGTCAGCTGCTGCAAACTATAAAGATGCTGGTGAAAATCCTGTATGCACTGGTTCAGAGGATCTGAGGTACACTGACAGCAGTTACACTGATGTATCTCAGGTCAGAATATCATATAATGTGTATAAAGCTGTATATGCCATCGCCCATGCTCTGCACACTGTATTGAACTGTGAATCTGCAGGATATAACAAGAGGAAGTGTGAGAAACATAAGTCATTTACTTCTAGGCAGGTATGTTGAGTAAACACAAAATGTATTTGATATTTGAATATGAATTCTTGTGAATTGGTGTTATGTTTCATGACCTGTTTTTCTCTTCTCTGTACTTTTTTGTCTTCTTCCTTCAATATAGTTGCTGCATCATCTAAGCCAGGTGAATTTTACCAACCAATTTGAGGAGAAGGTATATTTTGATTCTAACGGAGAGCCAGTCCCTCTCTATGACATCATTAACTGGCAGAAGGACAGCAAGGGTGAAATTAGGTAGAATATCTGAGATGAATACAGCCGTCTATTTAATAAAACATGGTTAAGAAGGATTATATATGATTGTTGTGGCTCTTTCATCCTTATCGTATCAGCATATTTAACATACAAGGACTAACAACTGGGGTCTCTAAATACTCCAAGAATGACCTACTGTCAGAAACAACCATCATAGCAAAATGGTAAAACAAAACAAAAATGTTTGATTCATGTCATCTGAAGAAAAATAAAGAAAAAAATTTAAGATAATTTTAAGAAAGTTACACAGACCACATGAGGGTATTCCTCATGTGGTCTGTGTAACTTTCTAATGCTAATGCCTCCTCTAAAATGACTTAAAGAGTACCACTACCCCCTGATACTGTGTGATTCTGGCAAACATGAACTCAATCAATAAATAGATCCATCTATTAAAATAGTACAAGGGGAGTTGGATGTTTAGACTGTGACTGGCACTAATTAAAACAGAAACAGAAAACAATATGAAGTCATTTGGAACAAATTAATAGACAAGGTCATGAAAAAAAAGAATAAAGCCCCTGTAAGATATAAAGATATGACAAAAAGTATACCTCTGGGGCCTGCAGGTACCCCAGTCATTACCCCAGGCATTTGGACAAGTTATGTAGCTAAATTGTTACACATGTTGTTTGGCCTGATTGCAAAAGGATTATGTTATGTTTAGATTTGTCAGAGTTGGAAGCTATGACGGCTCCGCTCCCTTGAGACAACAACTGCAGATGGAGCAGAAAACCATTGTCTGGACAAAAGGACAATCACAGGTGGGTTATAAGTCCCGTAAATCTATTCCAGATGTGTCTTTAAAAAAGGTTTCTTTACAGTACGCTAAATTTGAACTAGGCAACATGATAATTTATTTTTCCTGAGTAAAAACCTTGTATGCTTGTTCCACCAAGCATCTAATCAGCTGCACGGAAAATGCTTGTTGTGTATTTTTTCGTCTTTTTTTGTTCAGGTGCCTGTATCTCAGTGTAGTGCTCCATGCTCCCCTGGCAGTAGGCAGGCCAGGCGTCCAGGAGAGCCCCATTGCTGCTTTGATTGTTTGCCCTGCGCAGATGGGGAAATCAGCAACCAGACTGGTAGTCCATATATGCCTTGTTTATTCATAACTGAATAGTCATGTTGTGTGGATGCAAACTGTTCTATAGAGTTTGAATTTGATTGCAGAGCATGTGTTGACTGTATGTGTCCCCAAAGGTTCCACCGAGTGCACAAAATGTCCTGAGTACTACTGGTCAGACAAAGACAAGGTGAAATGTGTGGCCGGGGTCGAAGAATTCTTGTCTTTCTATGACACCATGGGGATCATCTTGGTCACACTTACACTGCTGGGTGTCGTCCTGACAACCATCATCACTACTGTCTTTCACCATTTCCGTTCCACACCGATTGTCAAGGCTAACAACTCAGAAATTAGTTTCTTGCTTCTCCTGTCACTCAAGCTCTGCTTCTTGTGTTCCCTGGTGTTCATTGGCCAGCCATCTGTGTGGACATGTAGGCTCCGTCAGGCAGCATTCGGGATCAGCTTTGTCCTCTGTCTGTCCTGCCTCCTTGTTAAGACCATTGTGGTTCTTTTGGCCTTCCGGTCTAATGTACCTGGTTCCAGGGCCCTGCTGTTTGGTCCATCTCAGCAGAGGGCTCTGATCCTTTGTACAACAGCTCCTCAGGTGGGAGGGGTACAGCACCACAACTAATTTTCACCTCAACTTGTGACCAAATTTCATGTTTCTTTTAAGAACAGCTTATGTTTCTATCTTTGCTGTCAGGTTTGTCTCTGTGCTGGTTGGCTGTTGGGTGCACCTCCCTTCCCATTCAGGAACCCAACCTACCAAGCCTCAACTGGAAAAGTAAGATGTCCACAGTGTCTTTTTTGATATTAGCTTTAAGAGCTGCCGATGTCACAAATCCTACAACCATGTTTTTTTTTGTTTCTATGTTTATCCTTGAGATCAGACAGCAACCAAATATAATTATATAAATTAGTTACTTGACACGCTAATGCAAATTGTATTATATGTTTTGATTGATCTGTATTAATGTGTTGTTGGACATAATTAGATTGTCGTGGAGTGTAAGGAGCCATGGCCTCCTGGATTTTATCTGGTCCTGGGCTACATTGGCCTACTTGCCTTCCTCTGCCTCCTTCTCGCGTACCTTGGACGCAAGCTACCTGATACGTTCAATGAAGCCAAGCTCATCACCTTCAGCATGCTGATCTTCTGGGCCGTGTGGATCTCTTTCATTCCAGCGTATGTCAGCTCTCCTGGGAAGTTCACTGTGGCTGTAGAAGTATTTGCTATTTTAGCCTCCAGCTTTGGACTGTTACTATGTATTTTTGTGCCCAAATGTTACATAATTTTACTGCGGCCTGAAAGAAACATTAAGAAAGGCATGACTGGAAAATATCTCAGATGAACTCAGCATTCATGTTGTAGGTGGTAATTTTAAGTGACTATCAAGCAAACAGAAGAATTTTTTTTTATTTGAAACTGTGGAAGTAAATTTTCATTGTCAGCAAAGTTTGAATGTGAAACAAAATATAATGCTGCAAAAAACATGCTTCTGTATTTTTATTTTAATTATATGTGTCAAGTACTGACCCGACTGAAAGTTTCTCTCCTTACTGTAAATCAATATGACTGGAATGTGTGGATACTTTTCATTCCCCTACCTCCTACACAGCAACTCTTTATTTGGTGATAATTTATTTTTTTTTAGATTTCTAATGACTGAAATAATAAAATGTGTGTATTCCACTGTCCTCATTCACCTGTTGAGCATGTAATTGTATTGTTTGTAATTTTGGCTGGTACAGCACTTCAACTCTGGAAGCTTAGTGATTTAAAACAGTGTCACATCTATGAGACTTTCAAAAGGACACAGTTACTCCTTCAATAAAAAGTGGAAGCGTGGCATTCACCAAAACACTTATGAATCTCTGATTTTTTTCTTTAAACACCATCAGTACATTGCCTTTGACCCAACAAAGAGTAACTGAAATCAGTGGGAGTTTTAATAGGTCATCACCTTTTCGTGTGCTTGAGAGACAGACACACACTTTGAATAAACTGGTCCTTTTTCCCCCAGTCAGAATTCTGGTATTCCTGTTTCTTTGATTAACAATATGTTTTCACAGCACTTAATAGTTCTATTCCAGATGGAAAATTGCACAAGGTCGAAGAGGAAACAAATCTTTTATTGTTTTAAGTGCCATAGTGCCCCTGAAGGGTATTTTTTGCAGCTGCACTGCTTGTGTGGCATGAGGGGCGTGGGAGGATAGAAGGGTATTGTTCCCCCCCGGGAAATTATATGTAATTCATCCAACAATTGTTAAGGCACACAGGTTCAATATCACCAGGGCAGGAGACGTATTCCAATAAAACAATAATTTATTTGATCACAAAAAGGAAAAAAAAAACAATTAATAATGATTAAAATGTCTAGGTCACCAGGGGTTAAGGGTGAAGGCAGGTACACTAACTAAAGGTAGGAGGTCAGGCTGGCTTACCAATGGCGGCAGGGGACAAATACAAAAGGGGAGGGGTTCTAAAATAATCCCACACCTGTGACACAGCACACCAACCAAATAGGGACTTGTGAAACACCACCACCAGGGGATTGGACTGCCACCAAGGTTCACCGTACTTGTCTGGAGAAAACAGAAATAAAATGATTAGTACACCTGCCATCAAAGGCTAGCAATGCCTGATGACCAGACAGCTGAAATATGGTCATGCATAAAACTCATTCACTCACACACTCACTCTGGACCATAACTTAAAACTAGAATCAAAATACTAATGAAATCCAAATCCAAATTAAATGTATATTAATATAGTCAACAGAAACTTCAAAATAAATTAACAGAAACTTCATTAACACAAACAACCAAATATACCAATTAAAATACAATGATTGGCTCCAAAATTGGCTGCAGTTTGCGGCCCTAACAAACAATTGAGTGTCTGTAGGCAGCTATGGTTATGTTTTCACGGGTCTGACAATGACCCAAGTTAAATTGCTCTGACCCACACCAGGGCCCCAGAAGAGGGGGAGAGCCTAGTAGAGTCTAGCAGAAACAAGTAGAATCGAGTAGAGTCGAACAGAGCCAAATGGAGCCGAAACACAGCCCAAACAGAGCCAAACAGAGCCGCAGCGTGGCAACAAGCAGGTGGAGGAGAGCCACCAAAAGCCGGTGCACAATACACATGCAGGCACAAGACACAACCTGCAGCACGCCAAGTCTCCCGGCATTTCAACAGTCAGCTGTTCAAGTGGTTATGCTGTGCACCCAAATATTGTCAGGCCACAGACCTGCTCCGCCAGGTTGCAGCCACCTCCATGAGGAGATCTCTGAGCAGAAGGAAAAAGAAAGAGGTGAGGCCACCCTGCAGCCACAGCAGTGGTGAACTTGGCACAGTGCCATGCAGTGGCCAGGAGGGAGAAGTCATCTGGCTACACTTGCTAAAGCACTCAGTGATTTTATTTCATATTGAGCACAGACTGTAGATCTCTCTACCATTGAACAAGTGTGACTCCCAGAAGCTGGTAGTCAACAAGAAAGTCAAAGCAGTGAGAGGTCCCCCCACCTTCCCATAATCTTAGGCCTACATTGTAGGACACCTGCTTCATTGTCTCCTTCCTCCCCCCTCTGCAATGTTGGAGGAAGATGAAGATTCATAGGACATTGATTTGGAAACTGTGCTCTCTGAAGACAATGAATTATCCTATGGACAGAAGATGACAGACAAATCATCAACTTGCCATTCTGAAGAGATTATTGGCAGGGCAACCAGCACTTAGGAGGATGTGGATGTGTTTGTTTTAAGTATTTGTGATCCCTATCAGTGCAGGTGCCCCTCATGCTGGATTTTAAAGACCTGGGGCCCTATCTTACTCTAACCTTAAGCACAAGTTGAAAGCGTGAGGTGCAATAGATTTAATTTTTTCAAGGTATATCCAAATCCACCTTTGCAGACTTTGCACTTTGACCAGGTTTTAGCCCGTCTAAGGTGCAAGTGGTTTTTACTCCAGTGCATCGACCACAAAATAACGAATGCATTACAAAGCAGAATTTGTGGGAGCTGACTCATGGGTTGTGTTCACCATGATGTATGGCTACTGGTTACAGCTGTCTCGGACTCCTTCTATCAGGAGATCAGCCACTTTAAGAAATGGTGTGAGGCCGTCAATCCCTGTAGGTGGCTGATTCTCCACTATCGACCTCAGCGATGGGTGCTTCTACGTCTGGCAGTTGCACTGGACCTCCATTTGCTGCATTATCGTCTTTGCAACCATGAAGAGGCAAATGCTGCTGTCTTGGAGCACATTTAAAACCTGGTCCTGCATCTGTAGTTACCTGTAGTGAAGACTATGCAGGCTATACAACACCGTACAGTCTAGAGCACCATCCACTTGGGCTGCCTACTTGGAATGACTGGGGGTCTTTACTGCAGGCTGCAGGGCTCAGCAAGTGAATCCCTATTCAACTACAGCCCAGGATCTCCTATCACTTCTGCAGTCCCAACTGAAGACAGGGAAATCTGTCATTGCTCTGCAAGGGATGGTGGCAGCAATCAAGGCTCTCAGTCAGTTCACAGAAGTGGACCTTCAGTTCCTCCATAGGACTAGGACATAGTCCTCAGTGTGTTTCCCATTTTTACCCCTTAAGGTTGCCAATTTGAAGGAGCTTTTCTTTTTCATGGATGCACCATAAGCAGAACAAGGCTGCATCAATGCGTGCAAACAAAAGGTTATTAAAGTATGCTAACATAGGGGTGGCCATTTAGCTCAGTTGGTAGAGTGTCCGACCCATGTATGGAGGCTGTCAGGCCTCTTCAGCGATCACTCGTTTGACTCCCGCCTGTGGCCCTTTGCTGCATGTCATCCCCTCTCTCTTCAACCCCTTTCCTGTCTGCTCTTCAGCTGTCCTATCTCATAAAAAGGCAGAAAAAAGCCCAAAAACGTAACTTAAAAAAAAAAAAAAGTATGCTAACATAGAGATAGGACAAATATCTTTGGTACTCATCTTTAAGGTGTGTACTATTGATATATGCATTTTCAATTACTCAACTTTGTTCACTGTGGTCACAGAATAAGTAAACACTTGATGCCAACAATAGTGGCCGGGTGGATAAGATAGTGAAGTTCAGTATACGCATACTTATACACATAGATTCAACAATGTGCTGGAAACAATCCTCCAGATTTGGACACACCACACCTTGCGCTTTGAATATGTTTGAGTATGTCTACATGACACAAGTACCCTGCTTATGATGGGTTATACAGGTTTTTGGAGTATCCAGGTATTTGTTTTGTGCACGTAAACAGCTTATCCTGGTTTCAGAAACCTTGATATGACCTTTCCCCGGTTACCTGGATAAGACCTTACCCCAGTTACTTGGATAAAACCTTACCCCTGGTTACCTGGACAAAACTTTACCCCAGTTACCTGTATGAGATCCTACCCCCCTTGAGTTGCACTTTAAGAAACCATGTGATAGCGCATTCTAGTTGTGTGGGGGAACTGCCAGTGAATAAGATTTAAATGTATTAGTAACTGAGTTGGGATATATAAGAATTCGGTGACTGCTTTGGAGAAATATGTTCATATTGGCCTACACATTATCGCACCTGTCACAATTGTGACTGATTATAAAACAAACTTTTTTACCCACTTGTCCATAAAATAATGATTGATTACTTCAGATGGTTACTACTGACACAAGATTTGGACACTGTCATGTTTGGGGAAAATTTGGAGTTAAACAGTTAAAAGCAAAAGTATCTCAACTCATAGAGGAGCACTTCCTCCTTTAGTTTTAGTGAAAGATTCAAAATAATAAAATTTTGAAGCCAGCAATGTAATATACAGAGCTATTTTGTGATTTAGCTTTGTAGATGTGTTTATTATGATTAGCCTCACAAAAACATATTTAAATCTTTGGATAACAACAAAAGTGTTGCTCCTCTTTGTGATTGGTTAATCCAGCAATGACTCATTTGACCAATAAAATGAGGCAGGGCTCAGACTTTTTATATATTTTGTGTCATTGGCCTTTAAAAACTTTGTTGGAGATCCATCACCTCCAACACACACAGGCTTTATGGGGTCAGTATGGGCACTCCATACAACCCCTGTTGGGGCTTCAACCTGGCATTAGTTAGCCTTCTTTTTCCAGTGTTCTCTGATGTTCTGAAACATGCAAGGGAAGGGAAAGAACTGTGTCTAGAGAAAGTTGCAGTGAAAAAAGAAGACATTACAACAGATAGACTGGCTGGCTTGGGGATAGAGGGAATGGGTAGTGTTGCTTCTGGGTTCCCTCAGTGTGTGAAACTTACAAACATTGAACCTCTGGCCTTGCAGTTGGGAGGGGATGTTGTGATTGGAGGGTTTTTTCCTCTGCACTACGTGGCTCCAAGGCCACGGCATAGCTACCGCAGCAAACCTCAGCAAACATCTTGCAGTGGGTGAGATACTATTGATACTTGATATAGTCCCACATAAAATCTCACATTTTCACACAAATAAGTTACTCTAATCATTTCCTCTTTCTGTGACTGAGCTGTATGTTGCATCCATAATGTTTACGTGTTATGAGTTATATTGTGCTACTGTGATACTGTGTTTTCTGTCTACAACTTTATTTAATGTTCTGCAGCTTTGACCATAGAGCCTTCCGCTGGATGATGACCATGGTGTTTGCAGTGGAGGAAATCAACCG
>JADIXO010007735.1:0-12634 GCA_020091685.1 Lutjanus erythropterus
TGAGAACAAATGGGCCTACAGAAACTTCAGTACAAGTCGATTAAAAACTTTCTTTTACCTGTTGTGTCATCCATCTTCACTCAGAGGACACTTTAAATAATGAATGAACTAATTAACCATCATTGTTAATGAGTTTCACAGGAGTTTATTTGTCATAAGAGAATAGTGTTGATCAGCTCATTGGCATCGCTGCTCTGTTTTGAGTCTAAATCCACACGAGAAAAACAAACCATGACTTCAGTGAGCCACCATCAGCATCATATTCCCAAATGATTCCTGTGTGTGTTTGCTGCTCTTAGTAACTCAGTGCAAACAATGACAACAATCCAGAATCTGATTACAAAACACATTTTTAGATATAGAAATAGTCTTGTGAGTTTTCATCAAACCAGACAATAAACTGAATTTAACAGCTCAAACACAAATTATATGCACATATCTCTCTCCCAAAATCAAGAAAATCAGTATAAAACAACATTAATCTCCTGTTGCTTCTTTAGACTGTCCACCCTTCCTACATTAAACGCATGTGAGCACAAGTTCAACAGAAAAGTGGAAAAGAGTGCTGAAACACGTCTGATGCAGCATCCAAACCATACGAGACAGAGTTTGCTGTTGAATCTGTACTAAAACATATAGTGGCAATTTTGTGGGCATAAATGTAAGCAATGAAAGGGTATGGAATAGTAGTTTGTGTGCAAGAGTGATTGATTTGAAGTTGTAAATGTGACCACTGAAGCCTGCTGGGCCACAGAGAGTGACAACCATAACTACATGACTAAGAGTCAGTTATGTTAGAAAAAAAAAACTAGTTTGCAACATGTTGTCCGCCCAAAACAAAAGGCTGTGTGAAAAGTAAAATGAGATAATAGCACACATTTTCAAACAGTCTCTCCTGGACGACAGTCATAGTGTTGCACATGAGAAAAGTGACAGAAATGACAGAAACAGCATGCATAATTGCATAATCCATTTTTAAGTTGTTGAAGATGTATCAAAATATGCTCGATATACCAAAAGTAAAAGTACTCATTTTGCAGAAGAGAGAATATGGAGAGAGCATCTCTGGCAGCTGCTGTGCTGTTACCAGACATGGTGAGGATTAAAAACTCTCAGGATCTACATGATTCACATAGACCAAAACTGACACTAAATGACAAAGTTTGCTAGACTTCCAGTTTGGCTGGCTAAGGGATGGCAGCACAGAGCAACAGGCTTCTGACAGCAAAAATGAACCATAGCCGATCTACGACCAAATCTTTCGAGACATGCAAGTATAAAGGAAACAGGCCAAAGATTATGCCCAGGAAAGTTAAGAAAAGTGTCACTCAAAGCAAGGAACACATGCGACAAGGAAGAAGATCGACTATCGCAAGCTAGTGACAACATGCTAGAACATGCAGCTGACTGACCAGGAGCAGAGCCAGGACGCTAATCTTTAAATTATCCTGAAAAGAGCTACAAGAGTTTAGAAAAGACTCAGCCAGAAACTGAATGACATTCGAGTATATTAATAAAATCTATAAGAGTGAACAAGCGAAAGAGTGTATAAACACAGTTGAGAATAAAGTCCTGTCCTCGGAGGAGGTTTTGGCTGAGTTGGTGAAGCTTCAGGTGCAAACAGAAGCTAAACTGATGGACCTAGAGGGGCGTTCACGACGGGACAATGTTAGAACATATGGGATAAAGGAAGGAGCTGAAGAAAGCATGGCAACAATGACTACTTTCGCGGAAGATTTGTTAATGAAAGGCCTGGAGCTCCCTACCTCCACAGCGTTAAATATTGAGAGGCGCGCGGTGCTCACCACGAAACCCCGGCTGAGAGCCCGCCAAGATCCATCATAGTCAAGTTCTCGAGCTTTAAAATGAAAGAAGAAATACTTAAGAAAACTTGGCAAAGAAAGAATTCGATTTCAGGAGAAGAGGATACATATGGACTATGATTACACACCAGAGCTGCTGAGGAAGCGGAGGATTACAGAAGCGAAGGCAGCACTAAAGGAAAGAAACATAAGATTTCAGACTCATTCCTGGCCAGATCACGGGTGTATTATAAGGAAGGCATGGTAGGGTTGCCTGTTCCATAAAATACGGAATCGTCCTTTAATTGACAATTAAATGTTCGTCCCATATTGAACCAATACGGGCACGATTTGTTCATTATTTTCATAAATGTCCAATACACATGTCTGTCACACACACATCAACACTAAATCTAACAATATTAAAATAAACACAGAAATACTAAGGTAACAAAATGTTGTGGCGGATCTATGCAGGACCCCTGCTCTGGTCCTCTGTGTGTCTGTGATTGGCTGCCTGTGTGTTGCTGTCAGGAGTTGTCTAGACAGACACACACACCGCTTTACTAACTCCACCTTTCAAATGTCCACTACACCAGCTCCACCACCATCCTCAAAAGCATTTGCAAAAGTACAGACGTGAGTGGGAAGAGGGACATCTTGTTTCTGACAGCGTCAGTGGAGATGATCCACTGACTAATCTAATGTTTCAAGGGACATATGTAGGGTTAAATTGCAGTATCGGGACCATAGACTTGTCTGATCACACACCAGTCTATTTAAACGTATTATTAGATTAAAAAGCACTATTTAGAGGCTAAATATAGGGATTCTGGTCAAATGAGGCAACAAATAAGGACAGATATAAAGCAGTATTTTGATGAAAATGACAGAAAGTGTCCCACAAACTCTTTGGGATGCTTGCAAATGGTTCTAAGGGGAAAAATAACAGGCTACTAATTTGAAAAAACAGTAAAAATTGAAAAGTTACATCAGAATTGGAAAAATGAACATACACAAAAGACACTGAATCAAGGAATAAAAATGGAAATGAATAAGAAAAAATGAACTGAATGAAATTTTCTCAAATGACATTAAGAAAAATTGACCTTTCTAAATCAAAAATATGAAACGGGAAATCTGCTAAATTACTTGTGTATAAATTAAAAAAGCAACATGTAGAAAATACAATTTATAAAATAATAATAATATCTATATCAAATTACATACACTACAAGGTAAAAGATATTCAACAAACCTTTGAAACGTTTTATACAAATCTATATGCTCAAAACAGATGGGAAGTGATGGAAGCTTTTAGATCTCATAAAATTACCAAAAGTAAGTGGTGAACAGAACAAGTTTCTAAGAAGTGAAATTACAGAGGAAGAAATTAAAAAGGCAATATCGCATTCAAAAATCAACAAAGCATCAGGGCCAGATGGATTTCCTGCAGAGTGGTACAGAGATGAAAGATTTACTCATCTCTATAATGAAAACCACATACAACCATGTGCTTAAAACCTGTATTACTCCTCTCTCTCAGAAAGAAGCAGTGATCTCTTTGATACCAAAAGAGGTAAAGACAAGTCAGACTGTGGAAGCTATCAGCCGATAAGTGTCCTGAATCAAGACTTTAAGATCTTTACCAACATTTTGGTGAAAAGAATTGAAAATATTCTTCCTCAGATAATAGATCAAACAGGCTTCATTCAACAAAGACAGACACAAGATAGTATTCGCAGAACGTCACATGTGATTGAACAGATAAACAAAAATAAAATCCAGGTAGTAATGCTAAGCCTTGACGCCGAGAAGGCATTTGATCGAGTTAACTGGAGTTTTTATATCAAATATTGGACAAATCGGATTTCATCAGACATTTATTAAACTATTAAAATAATAAACCAAAGCCAGAATAAAAATAAATGGAGCCATATCAGACCATTTGGCCTAGAAAGAGGGACCAGACAAGGTTGCCCATTGAGCCCATTATTGTTTCCTATTTATTGAATCTTTGGGTCAGGGGATCACTCAGAACAATATATCACTGGCATACATATGTTTGATCAAGAATACAATATTTCTTTATTCGCAGATGAAGTTTTAATCAGTTTATCAAACCCTGAAAATTCAATTTGGAACTGCTATCATTTTTAGATGCTTTTGGTTTAATTTCAGGCTATAAATTGAATATCCAGAAGACTCAGATACGAAGTTTCAATAACAAACCTAGCCAGGACACAACCTCCAAGATTCAGTTAAACTGGGATTTAGATCACATGAAGTACCTAGGAGTGACATCCCAAAAGACTTAACAAACTTATACAACTTAAATTTTGGTCTATTAAACCAGAAATTAAAGGAAAATGTAAAGAAATGGAATCTTATTCGGTATTAAGTTTTGAATCTTGGGTTGAATCTATGAAAATGAACATCTTGCCAAGGATATTATATCTATTCCAGACCCTTCCAATTGAAATTAATGATAAACAATTCAAGAATGCGATAAATTTATATCACGTTACATTTGGCAAGGGAAAAACCGAGAATAAGATTCCAGGGTGGACTGGCTCTCCCCTGCCTAAAAGATTATTATATATCGCCCAGCTGAGGATCCTATTTTGTTGGTGTGTCTCAGATTACAAGGCGAGATGGAAGGAAGTTGAAGATAAGATAAGATAAGATAAGATAAGATGAACTTTATTGATCCCACACCGGGAAATTCACTTGTCACAGCAGCTCAGCAGTACAGATAGAAGTGACAATAAGTACTTAAAAATATTAAGATAAAAGAAGGAAGATATGTATGTACATATCAGTTTAAAAATATAAAATCTAAGAAATATAAAATTTAAAGTAATAAGTACAGGACTGTACACACAGACTATTTACAATATATACACCTTCCACTGTAAACTTTGTTGACTTGAAGAGGCAGATTGCACAAAGGTAGATTGCACTAAATATTAGTGTTAGCAGCAAGAGATTTAACAAGTGAGGGATTTAACAAAGTGAACAGTATTGCACAAGGAATATGCAGCAGGCCTAACAGTGCTACATTAAGTCATGCTGGTGTTGGTGTTGAAAAGTCTGACAGCTGATGGGATGAAGGACCTGTGGTAGCGCTCCCTCTTGCACTGTGGGTGCAGCAGTCTGCTGCTGAACGAGGCTGCTCAAAGCTCTTACAGTCTCATGCAGGGGTGAGAGGTGTTGCCCATGATAGATGTCAGTTTTGTTAACATCCTCCTTTCACCTCCTCGATGGTCTCAGGGGACAGTCCAGGACAGAGCTGGCCCTCCTGACCAGCTTGTTCAGTCTTTCCTGTCCCTCTCTGTACTTCACAGCCCCAGCAGACCACTGCATACAGGATGGCAGATGCTACCACAGTGTCATAGAAAGTTCTCAGCAGTGTCCTGCACACCAAAGGACCTCAGTCTCTTCAACAGGTGAAGCGACTCTGGCCTTTCTTGTACAGGGCGTTGGTGTTAGTGGACCAGTCAGTTTATTGTTGAGGTGAACACCCAGGTATTTGTACTCTCCCACGACCTCAATGTCCAAACCCTGGATGTTCACTGGGGTAGTCTGGGCGTGTTCCTGCGAACTCCTTTGTCTTGCTGGTGTTGATGTGGAGGTGGTTGACCCCACACCATTTGACAAAGTCAGTGATGACACTCCTGTACTCCAGTTCATTCCCTCCAGACACATCCTCGATGGCAGTGTCATCAGAGAACTTCTGGAGGTGGCAGCCGTCAATGTGTCTGAAGTCCGGCGTGTACAGGGTGAAGAGGAAGGGGCGAGAACTGTCCTGGGGCCCCGTGCTGCAGACTACCACATCAGACACACAGTCATGAAGCCTCACATGCGGTCTGCTTGTGAGGTAGTTGATGGTCCATGCAGTCAGGTGGCAGTCAACTCCAGCTCCTTCCAGCTTCCCCTGAGCAGTGATGGCTGTATTGTGTTGAAAGCACTAGAAAAGTCAAAAAACATGACTCTCACAGTGCTACCGGGCTCTCCAGGTGAGATAATGACCGATACAGCAGATAGATGAGTGCGTCATCAACTCCAATGCCTGGCTGATAGGCAAACTGCAGGGGTCCAGTTCAGCTCTCACCAGGGTCGGAGGTGATTAAGTATAAACCTCTCCATGGTCTTCATCAGGTGGGAGGTCAAGGCTACAGGTCTGAAGTGGTTGGGCTCCTGGGGTGTGCGAAAACATATCTGGGGCAGTACCAATTCAATCAAGGTTAGGAAACAAAAGCCTAATTAAATGTTTGATGAAACAGGTAACAAATGGATCAACTTATCTCTGAAAATATAGTTAAATGTTATGACTAAGAATGATATGTTAGAAGAGGTAAAGATCCTGAAATAGTACTGTTATGACCTTGATTTTGTCCCAAATAAGATGGATGCCAGTTATAGGGGATGGGTTAAGCATGGTCTCTCTCATATTCATAGTCAAAAGACTGCATGGTCTCAATGATAGTGATTTTTAAAGATTTCTCCAGGTATGCCATCATCTAAACAGTTCTATGTTAAAAAGTCAGAAGGTGTTTGAAAACAGTTTATTAAAAGTTTTCATTAGTGCTTACAGGACAGACTCTGGGTTTAAGGTCATATCCAGACTTTATAGAGGACTTCAGGAGATTAAAACAGCGAATACCATGTACATAAAACAAAATGGGACAGGAAACCAACAGCTGTCTTTCAAAGGATGCCTGGTTAAAATACTGTGAATGTCAGTGGAAGATATCAAGCTCAAACTCCTGGAGATCATTTGGCTGGAAGTGTCTCATTAGGTATTTCATTACACAATCTCAGCATTTTTACCATTCAGGTTCTTCCATCTGCTGGAGGCTGTGTCCTCCCAAGCCAATCATTACCGTGTTTTGGGCCTGTTCAAAAATAAATATTTTTCAGAACTAGTGACCATATTTGGGACTGACGTTACATTTAATTGGGACGAACTTCTTTTTGGGCTTACACGGTCAACAACTATAAATGTCAACACTATATATTTGGAATACTGAGTTTAGCTGCTAGAAAAGCAATTACAAAGAAATGGCTTATGCAGACATCCCATCAATATATAGCATATCATGACACTTAAAACTGTACATCTAATTATGATTGTTCAGATGCAAAAACATTTCTAAATGTTTATTGTGTGATTTTTCCGCTCAGCTAAGCCCTATTGCAAAGAATATATTCCTGAATAACATCATTTTACATCTGGTATTAAAATGTGATCTGTATCGGATCGTTATCAGATTGTTGTCTGGATTGTGTTTACACTGCTTAAGATCTAAAGACAGAACAAGCCAAACTACCTCCAGATGTGGTCTGACAGATCTGATCTCATTCTGATCACAGTGTTTACACTTGCATTAATATGCATTTTTCAGATGACATTTTAATACTAGGTCTAAATGGGTTGTAGGCTCCTAATTTCCTAAAGCCTTCTATCTATCTGAAATTTCAGTACATTTTACTTGCCAACATGTGTCATTTATTTACTACTATTTATTATTATTCACTAGTTAGTATAGTCTGAAGGGCGTTAGCAGGAACTGATGGTGACAATATTGTAGTGAGCAAGGTTGATTAGGTGACCCCACTGTATAATAGTTGCCTATAAAGCCTTCATACACAGTCCTCTCTCAGAAGGCTGAACAGGAGCTCAGCAGAAGACGTTTCTCTGTGGGCCACAGTGCCATGTTACAGTAGGGATGGTGAGATTTAAACATGTTGTGTCCTTTGAACTGTTGATGTGTTTCTGACAAATGTATTCTACTGCTGTGGATTGTTTCTGCTTTGTTCAATGCAAATTCTACCTGTTGCAGCTGTGAGGTCTTTCATATTGAACTTATTTGAACTAATAACCACATAAGGTTGATCATCAGGATTTAAATCCTTTAAAACCAGTGAATAATATGACTAACAACAACTCAATAGTGGGTGGTGAATCCGTGTCGCAAGCATTAATTACCGGGTCATTTTAGTTCAGGTTTTGGTGTCACTTTTCCTTTGCATAAACTCTATGTTGATCACAACCTTTTTCATGAAGGATTTCTTCTACACAACCATGCGCTACATCTTATTTGCTATTACTCTTTTGTCTGATTGTCTGATATTGTGTATCACAAATCTCTTGCTCATCTTGAGCTATTTTCATTTGACTGTGCAGCTGTGGTTGTGTCTCATCATCTACATTTTTAGCAGTGTACAATTTAGTTACCAGTCACTCTGACAGCAATGACCCTGGAGCGATATGTGGCTATTTGTATGCCCCTGAACCATGCAGTGCTGTGCTCCACACGCAATGCTCTCGTGCTATCCTCATCATCCATGGCCTCAGCTCTGTACCCTGCATTGTGATTGTCTTAGTCTTCTTTGCATCAGCCTCCATTAGCTCATACAAACAATACACAGTATGTTCTGTGGAGTGCTCATCCTCAAACTTGGCAGAGTCATCTGAGATCTTCTCTGGTTCTGTTCTATTTCTTGATTCTGTGTATCATCATTGTATTCTCTTATTTTAAAATTATGAAAGTGGCCAAAGCTGCATCAGGAGAGAACAAAAGTCAACATGGAAAGGTCTCAAAACAGTAATTCTTCATGCTTTCCAGCTGCTTCTCTGTCTCATCCAGCTGTGTTGCCCATTCATAGACTGCTGTACTTCGAACTGATTTCATGTTATACATTAATGTCAGGTACTTTAATTACATTACTTTTATTCTTGCTCCAAGATGTCTGGTCCTCTCATTTATGGTCTCAGGGATGAAAAGTTTTCTTGCACTGAAATACTATACTGTCTGTGGCTTGTACAAGAAGTTTTTATTGATCTGACAAATTAGAACCCTAATTTGCAACAGTAAATAATGTTTATATGCCACGGGCATATGATTGCATTAGTAACTGAAGTTGAATTTTGTGTCAGTGAATATTAACTCCAGTCAGTTTATTTGGCCCATGACTGTGTTACATTGCTCTGATGAATACACTGTTCCACCATGAATCCCAAAGTCATAGTGATTCCACATAATTTACATCTTTTGGGCAAACTGAATGATCCATCATGCAGTTAGGTCTTATGAAGGCCCCAGTGCCACATGATTTAGAAATGCCCTTGTGAAGTCTCTGTATACAGCTGTTGTCCGCAAAAGAAAAAGGCTGTGTGAAAAGTAAAATGAGATAATTGCACACATTTTCAAACAGTCTCTCCTGGACGACAGTCATAGTGTTACACACGAGAAAGTGACAGAAATGACAGAAACAGCATGCATAATTGCATAATACATTCTTCTAAGTTGTTGAAGATGTATCAAAATATGCTCAATATACCAAAATTAAAAGTACTCATTTTGCAGAAGAGAGAATATGGAGAGAGCATCTCTGGCAGCTGCTGTGCTGTTACCAGACATGGTGAGGATTAAAAACTCTCAGGATCTACATGATTCATGAATAACCAAACTGACACTAAATGACAAAGTTTAAAGGCAGATGTTCTGCCTGACAGCACAGCATATCATGACACTTAAAACTGTACATCTAATTATGATTGTTCAGATGCAAAAACATTTCTAAATGTTTATTGTGTGATTTTTCCTGCTCAGCTACGCCCTATTGCAAAGCATATATTCATGAATAACATCACATTTACACCTGGTATAAAATGTGATCTGTATCCGGATACGTTATCCAGATTGTTGTCTGGATTGTGTTTACACCTGCTTAAGATCTAAAGACAGAACAAGCCAAACTACCTCCAGATGTGGTCTGACAGATCTGATCTCATTCTGATCACAGTGTTTACACCTTGCATTAATATGCATTTTTCAGATGACATTTTAATACTAGGTCTAAATGGGTTGTAGGCTCCTAATTTCCTAAAAGCCTTCTATCTATCTGAAATTTCAGTACATTTTTACTTGCCAACATGTGTCATTTATTTACTACTATTTATTATTATTCACTAGTTAGTATAGTCTATGAAGGCGTTAGCAGGAACTGATGGTGACAATATTGTAGTGAGCAAAGGTTGATTGGGTGACCCACTGTATAATAGTTGCCCTATAAAGCCTTCATACACAGTCCTCTCTCAGAAGGCTGAGCGGAGCTCAGCAGAAGACGTTTCTCTGTGGGCCACAGTGCCATGTTACAGTAGGGATGGTGAGATTTAAACATGTTGCATCCTTTGAACTGTTGATGTGTTTCTGACAAATGTATTCTACTGCTGTGGATTGTTTCTGCTTTGTTCAATGCAAATTCTACCTGTTGCAGCTGTGAGGTCTTTCATATTGAACTTATTT
This sequence comes from Lutjanus erythropterus, assembly GCA_020091685.1. Lineage (NCBI taxonomy): Eukaryota > Metazoa > Chordata > Actinopteri > Lutjaniformes > Lutjanidae > Lutjanus > Lutjanus erythropterus. The sequence continues at coordinate 10,118 of JADIXO010007735.1, forward strand.
GAACTAATAACCACATAAAGGTTGATCATCAGGATTTAAATCCTTTAAAACCAGTGAATAATATGACTAACAACAACTCAATAGTGGGTGGTGAACCCGTGTCGAAGCATTAATTACCGGTCATTTTAGTTCAGATTTTGGTGTCACTTTTCCTTTGCATAAACTCTATGTTGATCACAACCTTTTTCATGAAGGATTTCTTCTACACAACCATGCGCTACATCTTATTTGCTGTTACTCTTTTGTCTGATTGTCTGATATTGTGTATCACAAATCTCTTGCTCATCTTGAGCTATTTTCATTTGACTGTGCAGCTGTGGTTGTGTCTCATCATCTACATTTTTTTAGCAGTGTACAATTTAGTTACACCAGTCACTCTGACATCAATGACCCTGGAGCGATATGTGGCTATTTGTATGCCCCTGAACCATGCAGTGCTGTGCTCCACACGCAATGCTCTCGTGCTATCCTCATCATCCATGGCCTCAGCTCTGCTACTGCATTGTGATTGTCTTAGTCTTCTTTGCATCAGCCTCCATTAGCTCATACAAACAATACACAGTATGTTCTGTGGAGGTGTTCATCCCTCAAACTTGGCAGAGTCATCTGAGATCTTCTCTGGTTCTGTTCTATTTCTTGATTCTGTGTATCATCATTGTATTCTCTTATTTTAAAATTATGAAAGTGGCCAAAGCTGCATCAGGAGAACAAAAAGTCAACATGGAAAGGTCTCAAAACAGTAATTCTTCATGCTTTCCAGCTGCTTCTCTGTCTCATCCAGCTGTGTTGCCCATTCATAGAAGCTGCTGTTCTTGAACTGATTTCATGTTATACATTAATGTCAGGTACTTTAATTACATTACTTTTATTCTTGCTCCAAGATGTCTGAGTCCTCTCATTTATGGTCTCAGGGATGAAAAGTTTTTCTTGCACTGAAATACTATACTCTCTGTGGCTTGTACAAGAAGTTTTTATTGATCTGACAAATTAGAACCCTAATTTTGCAACAGTAAATAATGTTTATATACCACGGACATATGATTTGCATTAGTAACTGAAGTTGAATTTTTGTGTCAGTGAATATTAACTCCAGTCAGTTTATTTGGCCCATGACTGTGTTACATTGCTCTGATGAATACACTGTTCCATGAATCCCAAAGTCATAGTGATTCCACATAATTTACATCTTTTGGGCAAACTGAATGATCCATCATGCAGGTTAGGTCTTGTGAAACCCCAGTGCCACATGATTTAGAAATGCCCTTGTGAAGTCTCTGTATACAGCTGTTGATGCACTGTTAATGCTTAGTGCTCATGTATCACTCACATGTTGATTGTATTAAACTATTGTAACTTTAAACCTCTATAATAATTCTATAATGAAATTACATAAATTGTTACTATGTTGTTTCCGTTAAGTCAAAATCAGTTTTTAAGTGTTTTTATCACAGATGTATAGTGCTATACATCACATATATGACAGTATCTGGCCCAACAATGACAGTCATTTATTCTTAACATGTGTGTTTAAGAGTTTGTCTTTTACTGGAAAATGATTTAAAAATGTTGATGACTCACTTGGGGGCACTTCAACTTTGTTCACTGATTTGGTGAAACTGAGGGTTGTATACTGAGGTGGTAGTTGTCATCTCTTTATGCTACTCAATTATATAGTTAGACGAGTTAGTTCCTAAAACTAAACTGTCTCCTAACAAGCAGGGAGTAACACATGTTCTGATGATACCAATCACTAGTAGGACTATATGTTTTAAATATTAAGTACCAATGGGCGTTGTAGCACACACACACACACACACACACACACACATACGCAAAAGTAATATATACTATAGTGATGATAATGAGCTACTTATCTGTATCCCTGTGTGTAATAACAAACTCCATTATCTCATGTAACAGCAGCACAAACTGTGTGCATCGCGCTGTCATGGTAACCTCCGTTTGGTGATGCAGTCATTTTTCCCATTTGCTCCAGATCATATTAACACTTTAAATTTACATGGTATATAATCCACACACTAAAATAATGATGAAGCAGCTACAGACACTTTGAATACTTTTTACTGTTATCCGTTTTGCCTTGGTGATATTGCAGTTCAGGTCACTGATTAGAAAATTCATCATCATCATCAGGGGAAAAATAACACAGTAGAAACTCGGGAGGGAAACACAGGGGATGCAGGCTGACTGACATAGAAACACAACGAACTGACACTGACACAGAGGAACACAGGGGCTAAATACACAAAACTAATGAAAGACAGGTGGACAAACAGGTGACACTAATGGCAATCAAAAAGAGCGGGAAAACAGACAAAGACAGGAAGTAAAAAGAAGACACACAAGGGAGAACCAAGACTACAAAATAAAACAGGAAGTGACCAACAAAAGTTCCAAACCGTAACACTAGATAGTTAAACACCACCTTAGGTCAGATGTAAAATATGTATTTTTGATTCTGGGCTGAACTGTCCCTTTCAATACAACCTCCATCAA
>JADIXO010007764.1:0-10778 GCA_020091685.1 Lutjanus erythropterus
CAACAAGCTTGAGTCAAACCCAGGTTTAGACTGAAGAAAGAGGTGCAAAACACCTTGTTATATACTGTTTAGGAGGCTCTAGGAGCCTCCTCCCACTTTGAACATTTTGGCTCACAATCAAACATATTTGTGTATTAAATTTTACCTTATGGAATCACAATGACATTCGTTTTCTAGCAAATTGCTACTTCCCTTAGGTTTGCATACATCAATCTTATATTTTTTAAAAATAATTAAATGACAAAACAGATCAATGTTACACATGAAACAAAACACCTGATCTGACAATTACGCTGTGTGAGGAGCACCAAGGGCTGGAAAGTACCTACAAGGTCTTTGGGTGACAGTGATTGATGTTATGGTTTGATCTATCTTTATCACTACCTTGTGAAACTCCCAAAAGTACACTACTTCAGAATGGAGCGTTCTTTTAATGAGGCCTTCAACAGTACTCTGTTTAAGAATGGAGTGTTTTCTTATATATTACGGAGAGAGGACTTTGTGCTGGATGGGCATCATGTTGAGGATTACATCATGTTGAAAATTACGCCACTACATGATCCCAGGAGAAAACAGAGAGGGAACATTTTATCTTATATGTTGTATAAAACACAAGCTGCTGAAATGAAATACATTATATAAAAGAGAAAATATTATTTAAATCAGGAATCATGTGATCAAAGACTAAATCAGTCAAAACCAAAACTCAGTATGAAAAAGAAAAAAATTTGATCCCCTTCAGAAATGTTTAAGATTAATGTTTGGAAAAATAAGTTTTTTGATATTTCTTTCATAAAAAGTCCTGTTGCTTTTTAACATCATTACAAAATCTAAACTACGAGACACAGAATGGATGTGTTCTAATATCCATACTTCCATACTATTAAACAGATTTAATATGTCCCAGTACATTCTGTATCAAAGTATATGTGCTGTATCCATTACTTAGAATCATTGCACATGTATATACACAGATATTCAACGTTATTTATCATTAAAGAACACAGAGCTGCACAATGAAATGAGTTTTAGTCCCTTTATACAATATACACTGATAATTAAATTAAAAGTAGAATAGTTTAAAATTTAACATAGATAAAAATATTAATTAAAAGTATTGTATATAAAATTCCTTCTTTATATTATAACTAAATGTATATTGCGCTGCAGTGTCTAACTGAATTTAAAGGTACATTTTACCCAGCATGCAACAGCACTTAGTAAGAAGAGCTGCACACTAAAAGTAAGAAGAAAAAGCGATTTGGAATGTGGCCTCTATCCTTTTCTGGCATAATAAATATTCTGGGTGTGTTCCAATAACCAAACTCCCTCACCGTCTCCTGCTTCACTGAAAAATCCTTTTTCAGTATTTGTGACCCGGAGGCTTCATGTTTTTCACAACGCACCTGTGCACCTGTTTCATTCTGGTCCCTGATTGGCTCCAAACTCACTGTGATGTAATGAATCCTGCAGGTACGTCCAGGAGTTAAACTGAGATGTAAGTATAAAAAGAAATGTGCCTCCTTCAGCAGATGGACGTGAAACAAACTGTGAACAGTGAATAAAAAGAAGAAAACACATTTTGAGTGGAGGAGAGTTTATAGTTCATTATAGTTCTGGACAATATATCAATATTATACTGTATCATGATATGATATCGTCTTAGATTCTGACGTTCGTTACATCATGATATGACATAAGAGTCTTCTACTTATAATTTGTCTTTACCTACTTGATGTTTGTATCCACATTATTGATGATTATCAAAAGTCTCATTGTGTTAATTAGGGATGTTAATGATTAAACATGAATCGATTAATGGCTGTGAAGAATTTAACCAATTAAAATGTATTTATAATTAATCAATAGTCTATAAATGGCTCTGACTGAGCCTAATTTGAAATTGTTTTGTTAAAGGAAACTTCAACATTAAATGAGGGAGAGAAAAGATAAATATGAAAAGGTCTGTCTCGTATTAGTTACTAATGATTAATCAGTTGTTAATATTTTTAACTGTCAGCTAAGAAAAATTTGTAACTCTAGTGTTAATATTTTATGAAAGCATCAACAGTCATATCTATAATATTGTTGTAAATCAATAAACTTAGTTGAAATATTAATAAAAATATATAATAAACATTGTGATATTTGATTTTAGGTATATCACCCAGCAATAATACAACACACTTATTTTATTACCTTACACACTTTCACCCTTTAGTACACAACATGTCATCAGTCACGACCTATATGATCAATAATGATCAATAGACTATCATGAGGCCTGGTTCATTATTAGGATCATTTAATGTCAGTTAATGTTCATCCACACGTCTTGTATAATTTTCTTTTCATACAAAACATTAAAGTGAGGACATTTTTTGGATCAAAGTGGAAAAGAGTAAATGTATAAAATGAGTTTAGTTCATGCAGTACAGGGTACCATCAGTGTGAAGTATTGATTAGGACAGTTAGTCTTGTGCAGTTGAGTTCACTTTGTCACACTTTATGAAACAGATTCCTGCCTCACATCTGTTACTGATGCAACTGCTGTATGACCACATGACATCATGTCGGCTATAACTGATCCTAGAGCAGCCATCTGACTCATTCTGTCTCAAGATGGCGACATTTTCTTTACTCCTGAACCAGTGTTCACTTTCTGCTGCGAAATCATGACCAAGACGGAAAATTAGGAACTTTGCAGAGAAGAAAGAATGAAACCTGAAACAGCAGCAAGACTTCAGCCTGAAAGAGACGGATTATAGATGAAAATCATTTATCCACATCATTATCATTTTCACTGTGGAAGAGAATCCTGCTCACTTTTCACACAAGAGAGAAAAACTCAAAGATGTAAAACTGATTTAAACTGAAGCTTCTGCTTCGAGAGGTCTCTCACATAAAGATATGGTTTGACAGCTGCACGTCCAAAAATCAGTCCTGCGTCCAAACAGTGAGTTGGAGCCATAGACTGAATATTTAATAGGTCAAAATCCTACTTCAGTTCAGTTCAGTTTCAGTTCAGTTTGATTTATTGTCATTTTCAAACATGTTAAAAACATGCAGGAGCGAAATTCGTTACCCAGGTCCAGCAGCACACAGAATAATACTATAATAAATATTTAAACAACCTAAGAGTCTATAATAAATAGAACACATAGTTAAAAACACTGCAGCATGTTAGTGCATCAATCACTGCAAAATACAGGGTGCAGAGGACAGACTTTAAGCCAGGGACTTCATAAGCCTCACAGCCTCTGGGAAGAAGCTGCACTTTAGTCTCGTTGATTTGGCTTTGAGGCTGAACAGTCTTCTGCCTGATGGGAAGGAGGTGAACAGTTCGTGTGCCGGGTGGGTGGAGTCCTTCATAGTACATGACGCTCTGCTTCTGCACCTGCTGACATAAATGTCCTCCAGGGAAAGGAAGCTGCCATTGGTAATTTTTTGAGCAGATTTAACCACTCGCTGTGCAGCGCCTTCCTGTCAGTCGCAGAGAAGTTGCCATACCAAACAGTGATGGAGGATGTCAGTACTCTCTCCACCACACACTGGTAAAAGGAGGTCAGGACAGCAGGACTGAGGCTGGTCCGCTTCAGCCTCCTCAGAAAGTACAGGCGTTGGTGGGCCTGCCTTATGATGCTAGCTGTGTTGGTGGCCCACATGAGGTTGTTGGAGATGTGTAGGCCCAGGTATTTGAAGGTGGACACCATCTCCACGGGTGCTCCTCCGATGAAGAGGGGAGGGGGGTGTGGCTTCTCCACAAGCATCTCCTTAGTCTCTCTAGCCAGAGATTGTTGCTCTGCACCAGTCCATAAGGTCAACCACCTCCTGTCTGTACACAGACTCGGCGTTTTGGAGATCAGTCCAAACACAGCCATGTGATCATGACCAGTGTGATGGTGAAAGACGAGACACCATGAATCTTATCAGACTGTGGTCTGTTTGTCAAGAAGTCCAGGACCCAGTTGCAGAGACATGGTTTTAGTCCCATCAGCAGCAGTTTGTTGACTAAAGTCTGTTGGTGCAGGAATGATAGTATTAAAAGCAGAACTAAAGTCCAGGAGGAGAAGCCTGACATAGAAATCCCTGCTCTCCAGGTGGGTGAGAGCAGAGTGGACGACAGCTGACACTGCATCAGATACAGACCGGTTCTCCCTATAAGCAGCATGATGGGGGTCCACATTGGTGTTGACAGTGTCCGTTATGTGGGATGTTGTCCAGGCCTGCTGCTTTGCGGTGGTTGATCCCCCACAGCGTCCTTCTCACATCCATGGCAGACACACTGAAGGGCAGCTCACCTGCTGGAAGTGTGAGTCTGGTGTTCTGGGAGGAGTTGGACGACTCAAAGCGGGCATAGAAGGTGTTCAGGGCATCAGGAAGAGATGGGTCATTCAGCATCCCTCCCTCTGTATTCTGTGGTGCTTTTTATGCCCTTCCACATGCTCCAAGGGTCGCTGCTGGAAAAATGACCCTGTATCCTGAGGGCATAAGTAGCCTTTGCCGTTTTGATGCCACCCTCCAGTTTCCTCCTTGTTGCTCTCAGGGCCACAGCATCTCTGGACCTGAAGGCTGAGTCCCGTGTCTTCAGAAGAGACCGCACCTGTCCATTTAGCCAGGGCTTCTGATTGGGACAGATGGTTATTTTCCTGGTGAATGTGATGTCATCAATACATATATCTGCCAGTTGCTGCTTCTCTGAAACAGTCCTGGAGCTTAGAGAGAGCTCCACTGGGCCACACACTGATGGATTTCTGTGTGGACTTGTTATGTTTGAGCACAGGATGGTGAACAGGAACCAACAGGATGGAAATGTGGTCAGAGAAACCCAAGTGGGGGCGGGGCCCTGCTCTGTATGCCTGCTGTCTGTTGGTGACTTTTATTTTGACATAAATAAGAACACATTTCCTGTTTGAGTTGTCATCATGTTGTGTTTTATAAAGAAAGTGAGAGAATAAATGTAACTGCAGATCAAATCATCACATCAACAGTTGACTTCAGTTCATGTTTAAGACAACAGAGAAACTAAAGTTTAGAACTGAAACACTTTGATGGATTTAGTGTTTGAGTGACGTCATCAGATCCAGTTTGGATGCTGTGTGACGTCAAATCCAGACCCAAAGATTTATTAGAATGAATGAAAAGCTCTAAAAAGCATCATGAGGTTCCTGGATTTGTATAAAAACTATTGAAATTAAGAGTGAAGCAGAAACTATAACTCATCTTTTCTATGGTTGCCATATTGTGTTACATTTTGGAAAGACTTTGAGAATTTTATATTGTGTAAAACAACGTGATCATCAGTGAGGGTGAAACTTTTATTACCTCCAACAAGAAGCTTTTGTTTTGGCTGCTGTTTGTTTTGAACGATTTCCTGGATTCATCAGTTGATTGTTTGGTTTGTAAAAGTTGTGAAAATATCGAGAAATGTGGTCACAATGAGTCAGAGCTCAAAGTGACACGTTCACAATGTTTCTGTCCAACCAACAGTCCAAACATCAACATTATTAGAAAATACATCACAGTTATTACAATCATTCAAAGGAAAGCAGTAAATCATGTTTTTATATATGAAAAAACTATGAACTCTTCATGTTTTGTGTGTAAAATTGAATTAAAAGTGAAAAATGCAATGAGACGATTAAAACACACTGAAGTAATGTCAGAGTAAATTACAGACTGTCTGGAGCTGCAACTGTTAAATTCCTTATTTTCCTCTGAGACTTTTTTTGGATTTGACATCCATAGCTGGACAAGAGAGACTCAAGACGAGACACTGGAGACATTTAGAGGAAAAGTCTCTCAGGGAGGGTGTGGGTCTTAAAGCACAGAAACTAACACACGTCATCAAATTAACTTCTCTTTTGTATTTCTGTCTAAAGTTTCACTTCTCTCTCATCGTGACACAGATTATTTTCTCTCTCCATCTAAAAGGTAAATGTGTGTTTTTACCGTCAGTTCTTCATGTGTGATTTGTGTGTTTTCTTGTGTAGTGCCTCGTGTTTTGGGACTGTTTGTGTCTCAGTGTAGTTTGACTCAGTCATCAGTGTAAAAAGTGTGTGAGTGTGTGAGAGGAGTCCAGGTTGTTCAGGACGTTTGAAACAGTGAAAAGCTGCTTCACCGCTGATGCTAACAGCTGCTAACAGTCACTAATCAGTGTCTTGTTTATTGTCACAGCTGTTTATTCATTCAGTAGAAAATAATAGAAAAAGTTAAGTCATAAACAGCGTTGGTTACCGTAATGTTTAGCCTACAGGCGCACTGCGGTTTGCAGTGTGTCCGTCTGTGTGCTGAGCTGCTCCTCAGCTCTGTGGACATGTGTGGCTCATGTCCTCCATCTAGTGGACTGACAGCAGAACTACATCAGCTGATCTGTGGTTTCTCTGCCTCAGACTGACACCTGCTCTGTGCTTTAGGTCTGAGGACGTGTTTCTTCAGTTCCAGAGCTCATCATGTGTTTGTTAACTGCTCTTTTCTTCTGTTGTATTTCACAGTCCCTCCAGGATTTCACAGGGGGTTTTCTGGAGGAATGTAGCCTAAATAACCTGGTTTCATGACAGCTTTAAAAAAAAAAACATGTTGCATGTTTTTTGGCATTTTTTTTTTTAGAATTTACAATGAAGTTGGGGGACAACATGAAAATAAGTTATAATAAGTTAAACCACAGTTTGTTCTGAGTCTTTCAGGTAACCTTAACAAAAAGGTTTGAGATTACAAAAATTCAAACAAAATCTTCTTAAAAAGGGGACATACTGCTGTGGCTTTCCATGCATGTAGGATTTCAGTTATGTGTATTAATATGCATTGTAAATAAATATATTGCACCAAATGCAAGATGGCAATGCATTGTGGGTAATATACACCTTGGAGTGCAGCTTAGTGCTGTGAAGAATCTAACTTTGGTCATGGATGTGTTCTTGCTGACTTTTCTGTGTGTGAATGGCAGAAAGTGAGTAAAAGACAGTATTTCTTGTTTACCTCATATTCTAACACTGTATGTAGTGTTGTATGGACCTTAACTTGGAAATATTTGTGTTTCTACTTATTGCTACCAGTGAAGTGTTGTTCTGTTGTCTGTTCAAAGTTAACTGAGTTAAGATATTGTTACTGGGTATGCTAGTATATGTTGTTAATTCATTTATCAACCTGTTATTTATGAAGGTGTAACGGGTGGGCTTGGCCTATAACTGTCTCAAACCCATCTCTCCCCTGAAACAAGCGTGTGTTGTCAGACTGAGCTCCTGTCTGTGCAGGACAGCAGAGACAAAGTGGACTGTAGAAGTGTCTGTATGTTCAGTTCTCAGTTCTTTGTAGTTTCTAAATCCATCTCTGTGGTTTGAAGTTTAGTTTCTCTCCTGTGTTGCTGTTTGTACTTTCAGGTTTCTGCTTTATTTCACCGTTTCTTCTTTCAGCTGATAAAGTCCTGTTAAGTTAGTGCTGATGAAAACAACACTTCCTGAGTCTGCTGCCTCATAATGAAAGCTTTTACATAATAAAACAATGGGGGGACTTTTATTGTGAAGAATTTATAGGAAATGAAATGTCTACCATCAGTCGACTGACGAAAGACAAATTAGTTGCAGCTAAAGGACACACAGCTCAACAGATGTGTGTCCCTGCTGTACTGGACTGATGAGTCAAACTGCTCAAGCTCTTCATCTTTGTTCTGCTCATCGGCTCAGAAAGACTTCACAGATTCAACTCTATAATTCTGCAGAATAATCAACAATCAACACAACTTCAGTGAAAGAACAGAGCGCTCCTGTGTCTGTGTGAGTGTTAAATGCACTTCTGTTTCTTGATTAATTATTCAACTGGCTGCTGACTGTTGAAGAGAAACCAAACTATCTGAGAGTTCATGGTGGAGTGTTTTACAGGGCTAATACAAATTCACTCCACTGAAATCACATACATGTGACAACAAGACAAAGTAAACAAGAATGACACAAGAAAAAAGAAAGAAACAAACTAAAGGGTTATTTGGCAGTGAGATATAAATGACTTTGAGAAAATGAAAATGAGTTTTTTCAGTTGAGTCTTGACGATGTCACAAAGACTTTGCTTTTTAATAGTGTATTGAAATTTAAATGTAAGGCAGTAAGTTAAATCAAATAGTTTGAAGCAGGGTGTTTCCAGACTTTTCTGACGGGGTTGGTCCAAGTGGAGGACTGACTTATGCAGGGACGACATAAAGACAGACACACGTGAACATTAATGTACCATTTCTCATATCTACTCTAATTACTAACATTAAAATATCTTAGTTTCTTATTCCTGTGTTTAAAATGTGTATTTCAAAGTTAAATAGTCCTACTAATCACAGCATAACAGAGAGACACCATAAAGCTTCCAGACTTTATTCTTTAAGTCCTCCTCAGACTGTAGAAGGTTTGGTTTTATTTCAAGATTTGAACAATAACTCAGCATTTATTTTGAACTGGACACATAAAAGCTGATTTATTTCAGTATTTTAACAGAGTTTTACAGATTAGACTGACAACATATGTTGGGGTTTCCTCCTCAAACCTGCAGGGGATAAACTGGTAAAATTGTTTCAGTGGAAAAAGATAGAGACTCCATCATCCTCAGAGGAGGGTAGAACCATCGAAACTGTACTCAAGTAAAAGTACTGTTACTTTGGAAAAACAAGTAACCAAGTAGCAGTAGACAGTAAACTTTAATCATTAAAATAAGTACTTGTGTAAGAGTACAATAGTATTTACTGGAAAAAAAAACACTTAAACATCATGGTGACATCAATTGTCTTGTTTTGTCCACAACCCAAAGATATTCAGTTTACTGTCACTGAGGACAAAAGAAACAAGAAAAAAAATCACATTTGAGGATCTGAAATCAGAGAATTTTGACATTTTTTCTTTGACATTGTCGTCTCGTCCTGCAGAGACGGGCTGGACTGCATGTAGTGTTGTGTGTCGTGTGTTTTGCTGACTCTCCCAGACAGCAGAGTCACTCATGTTTGTGTATTTTGTGTCTTGCGAGCCTCCATGTTGAGCGAAGACACTCATAAGGAGCCTTGTGTGCTTTGTAAGCTTCTCCGGCTTCAAAGTCACTTGTTGTCTGTATTTGTTGTCTTTCGTGTGTTTTGTTGTTTAGTTTTGTGAGTGAAGTTTACCTTTTATGTTTGCTTTACTTCATTTAATGTTAACTTAACCTTTATGCCCTCTTCGGGCATTTTTGTACCTTTTTCTACAGCTTGTGGCATGAATTTTTCTTTTTTGTAAAATGTCATTTATACTCACATGATGCATTTTGTCCCCTCTGGACACCTTTGTCCAAAAATGGACATGCACAGAAAAACTGCTATTAAATCATCATACATCAATATTTTTTTTTCTGCTTTTTTTTTTTCTCTTAAACAACTTCAGACTTGCTCAAAACTACCAAACATTCAGCCATTTTCAGGATTTTAACCCTTTGAATGCCAGTTTAATTATTTGAATTACTAATGATTTATCACAAAAAAAATCACAGAAAATTAATTATTTTCCATATAATAAATAGTGATTGGATGTGTCAAAGATTATCAACAAAATTGATTAGATTGCATTAGTATTTTTTATGTAGTACCAGATACTCCCTCTGGACGCCTTCATTGACTTCCATTAAAACCACATTTTTTAATCTCACTGCCATTACAGTATAAAACCATTCATTCTGTAATGTCAGCATTTCATTTTGAAGAAAAGTAGTGATATTTGACATTTTTACTGTATTCCACCAGATTCAACTGTTTTTCCATTGTAGGCCGATGCATGAAATTCTTGTATTTTTGCCAGTTATATTATGGAGCCATGTGACCACCAGGAGCCCAAGAGTGATTTGTGTGTTTGTGAAATAATTTTTAAATCATCATCTGATTCATCAGTCTGAACATTTATTGTGCAAACGGCAACAACTTTGTAAACTTCAACAATAATAATGATCATTTTACATCACTTTTCTTATTTTGATTGAAAAACATGTTGAAATGATTATGATGTGATATTTTTGCAGAAATCTGAACCAAATGAAATCTGTAGAATCTGATGTGTAGGACAGGACGTCTCTGTCTCACCAAATTCATTCATTTAAAAAATGTTTGACACATTTTGCCTTTAATAAATATTGATCCTCCTGTAATTTGAAAATTGCAGAAAGCCATATTGCAGTTTTGATAAGCACAATATATTCTTAAACTTATTATCATTAACAGAACAGAACAGTTAGTATATAAGTTAATATTCAGTTTGTAGGATCCTGTGACACTTTCTCTAAAATACAAAATATAAAACCAGACACACACTGACTGGTTAGACTGGTTTCATGTTTCTAGACTTGGATATTAAAATTAAGACACAGTTCAACTTGAACTTTTCTTTTCAAGGCTTCATTAAAGCTCAAAAGACACAAAACAGCCAAATGTTACTGAAGCCTTTAAAGGTCCAGTCAGTCAGATTTAAGAGGATTTACTGCCAGAAATGGAAGATAATATTATTCATCAGTATGTTTTCATTTGTGTAGAATCACCTGAAAATAAGACTTGTTGTGTTTTTGGTACCTTAGAATGAACTCTTTATATCTACAGAGGGAGCAGCTCCTCTTCCACGGAGGCCACCATGTTTCTACAGTAGCCCAGAACGGACAAACCAAACAGTGACTCTACAGAGGAGCTTTTGAATTTTGCACGAGTTTCTGGAGGGGAGAGTGAGACGAGGTGAGACGCCACTAAATCCTACAGACTGATCCTTTAAACACCCAGCAGACAGAATCAGAATGTC